>VMDO01010032.1:0-73801 GCA_007922755.1 Pedetes capensis
TTCTTCTTCTTTCTCTTTCTGTCTCTTCCTTACAGTATTTTGTTTTAACTGGAGCAGTGGTATGACAATACATGCTTGTCAGAACCAAGTGTTTCAAGGATGCCATTCACCCTGACTCCTCTCCTGCCCCAAGTCCCCAGCTGGGGAAGGGTCCCTGAAATCAGTACATGTGTCCTCTCCTCAGTCCATCCCCAGGCTCACAGGCCACTCCAGAAAAGGCTTGGGGTGCCTGGTTCCCTGCCTCTTTTCCTTAATGGACAAGGATATGCTTATGTGTGCACATTGTTGGTGCTTATATTAAATTAACTGTATGGACTGGTGGGGGTGGGATTTAGCTCAGTTGGTAGAGCGCTGCTCTGCAGTCTCTGAGGTCCCAAGTTCAATTCCCAGCACCACAAAAATGGGAGAAGGACGTGGCAATCCACTCCCAAGGCAATCCCGAAACAGCCATTGAAAACCTGTGAGGGTCGCTATGAGTTGGACACAACTCTACAGCACCTAACAACAACAACATGATCTGGTGTGTGCATTTTGTCTTCACTTTACACTGTCTCAGAGATCTTTTCCTGTCCATACCTGTAAATGTATCTCCTTCTTTTTAAGGGATGAGTGATATTCCACAGTATGAATGAACAAAATGTAGGTTCTTCACCTGATTGCCAGTAGAGAACAGCTCTGCTTCCTTCCAAAAGACCACACCTTAGAGAGAAGCGTCCTCCTCCTTCATTCCCTGCCTCCAGGCATAAGGACGCTGCATGGGTGTATGGGAAGAATTGGGGGTTGGGGAGATAAAACTTGAAGAACCAAACAGAAAGTCTCCAGAAACTTCTGCTTCCCTCTCTTGTGCCCCCCTCAAAGCTTTTGCCTAAACACCCCTCCTTCCCTTCTCTCTCCAGGGCACTCTTGTCCCTAGTCCTGCCCAGGAGCCCAGATGCCCTCCTACCCTCCTGGCTCTTCCCAGCAGCCTCTCCTCTGGCATTGGCCAGGCCCTGCCTGGCAGCAGCCACAGCCTGGCAAGAGGGAGCCTCCAGGACTGGGAAATGTTAGTTGAGGATGCTTAGCAACACTCTGAGTTAATTATTTAATTGGGTGAAACATCCATTAGGGAGGATTCTCACTTCCTAGACAGCCTGTGAGTAAACATGTCGAAAAGAGAAGAGTGAGGTGTTGGCGAAAGCTGCCATTCACCCTGGCTCCTCCCCCGCCCCCCTCCCCAGCTGGAGAAGGGACCTGGGAGGATTCTGCCCAGATGTTCCTGCAGGCTGGACCAGGCCAGGCCAGGCTGGCCAGCAGACCTCAGAGACAGACTGTGGCAGGGGGCGGGAAGCTGGGGTGTAGGGGGACCGGGCAGTGAGGAAGACCACTCACACCAGCTAGTCCATCGGAGTGGGGAGCTGCTCTGGGAACCAGTCGCAGGAGTGTGGGAGAGCTGAAAGCAGGAAGTTGAGGCTGCTCCAACGTCAACACCTGCAGGAAGTCACTTTTCCCCAGGAGTGAAGCCCTGCTTACCTGAGTCCTGGCGCTGGGGCTGTAGCCCAGAGCCCAGCTGGGAAGGAGCTGGCAGTTGGCAGGTGGAGCCATTTAGGGGATTGCCTAGGAGAAACTGGCTTCACAGAGGCAGGGAGAGCGAGAGGACAGGCACTGCTCGGCCACCCTCCTCCATCCTCTAATCTCCCTCCAGTGCCTCAGAAACTCTCAGGACGAGATGACCTGGCAGATGCTTCATGCTGGGTGTAGGACAGAGCAGGGAAGGGCAGGAAGTAAATGGAAGAGCAAGCACGAGCAGACACCCCAGAAGCCCAGCATAGCACTGGGCTGGCCTGTGGGCAGAATGAGGCTTGCCTTGGGAGAAGGAGACCTGTGGTCAGCCCTGTGCAGGAGAAAGAGTGGTCTGGTTTGTCAGGGTTCAGCGTACACACCACCCCTGGCTCTGTGCACATTTTAAAGAAGGAGAGATTATTTTTGGAAGTACTAGGAGGCTGAACCCAGGGCCTTGCATATACTTTGCAAATGCTCTACCACTGGGATGCACCTCCAGGCCCCCTTGTGCAGCATGGAGGGGTTGAACCCAGGGCCTCACATATGCTTGGCAAGCGCTCTACCACTGAGTTTCACTCCCAGCCCATTTTTTACTTTTTATTTTTGAGACAGTCCTGTTAAGTTATGCAGGCGGCCTCTGGCCTCGAACTTGTGATCCTCCTGCCTCTGCCTCTCAAGTTGCTGGGATCATAGGTGTGCGCCACTGTGCCTGGCTACCAACAAGAGACTTAATAAGAAGTAGATATTTTTAAGATTGTTGGAAGGTGGCACAGGCCTGTAGTCCCAGCGACTTGGGAAGCAGAGGCAGGAGGATCGCAAATTTGAGACTAGAGGTAGTCTGTGTAATTTAGCAAGACATTGTCTCAAAATAAAAAGTGAAAAAAAATTGACTGGGGGTACAGCTCAGTGGCATAGCACTTACAAAGCATGCAAGCGTGAGGCCCTTGGTTCAACCCCCCAGTACTACAAAAGGAAAGAAAGAGAGAAAGAAAGAGAGAAAGAAAGATAGAAAGAAATTAATTATCGAAGGGCCAGAATAGGAGATTTCAGCCTGAACATCCCAGAATAACTTTGGGAGAATTCTTTACTGACCCCTAGTGGCGCTACAGCCTGAGCCCACCCCTAGACCCATGGGTTTGAAACCACTGTAGTTGCAATAAAGATTGTGTTAGCCTTCTGTTGCTGTAACAAATGACTGTGGTAGTTAACTTTTAAAGAAAAAAGGCATACTTTGGTTTATGATTTTAAAAGATTTAGTTCATGGTTGGTTGACCCCATGGCTGTTGCGTCTGAAGCCAGACAGAGCATTATGGCACAGAGCATGTGGTAGAGCAAAGCCATTTACCTCATGGCTGAAATGTGAAAATGAGACACAGGGTCCCACAGTCCCCTTCTGGGGTACATCCCCAGTGACCTAAAACCTCTCACTTAGGCCCTGCCCTTTGAAGTCTCTACCACCTCCCAATAGTGCCAAGATGCTACCTAAGGCATGAGTTTTTAGGGGATATCTCAAGTTCAGTCTGTACCAGGGATCAAGAGACCAGAATCAAATGAATTGCAACACCTTCACTATCGCCACTGCCTTTGCCTCCTTTTTATTTTTACTTTTGTGTGTGTGTGTGTGAGATCGGGTATGTAGCTCAGTCTAGCCTTGAACTCACAATCCTGCCTCAGCTTTCCAAGTGCTAAGATCACAGGCATGTGCCATCATGCCCAGCTTGCCCTTGCCTCTTGACACCCAAAAGCTAGAGGATAGAAAATGGGAGTTTGCTGCAGGAAAAAAGTAAACATGGTTTTACAACCTTGCTATGCATTCAAAACTCAGGGCAAGAGCCAAGTATGGTGGCACATACCTATAATCTCAGTATCTAGGAGGTAGAGGCAGGAAGTTAGTGAGTTTGAAGTCAACTTGGGCTACATAGTGAGACCCTGTCAAAAGCAAGCAAGCAAACAAAGCAAGAAACCAGGACAGGATGCCCTCATATCTCATATCTACCTTCTCAATTTCATGAGAGTAACTGATCCGTAGGACTCAATTCTCTTATATAACCCTAGCTGCAAGGGAATCTGGTAAACACAGGTCCTAATCTCCATCCTCACCAGACAAGAGAAGATGGCCTGCCAGGCTGAGTGAGCCCACCCTTGTGTCCAGCCCACAACTCACATCAGGTGAAGGAAATGGTGAAAGGCCATAGGCTACACTGTGTGACTGGGACTCCAAAGGCTGCAGAAGTTCTGAGAGGACAGCGGCCCCGTGGGCTGTCCTGTGAGGTGAGGGGGCCTTACAGAACACTGAGTATACATTCTTAAGGCCATCCCAGGAAAGGCATTCCATCTTCCCATTACTGTACCAGACAGGTCCCACCATAGCCCTATTTATTCACAGGGAAACTGGGATTCAGAGAGGTAAATGACCTACAAAGCTATGCACTTTGGTGGGGTACAAAGGGGTAAATGGAAAGAGAACATGGGGAATGAAGGGACTTCAGGAAGACCCTCCAGTGACAACCAGCATGAGCAGAGGCACTGGGAGGGAGAGAGGAGTGAACAGAGAACTCGAGAGCAGGTCTTGGGGAGTAAGCATGCCGAGGACAAGGGCAGAGCAGAGTGAGGCTGTGCTTCAGGGACCTCCTGCTGCACCTACGTGAGGAGCAGAAGCCCAGGGCACAGGGCAGGAGCTGGGAGACAGGCACTGAAGGGAGAGAGCAGGGCCAGGCCCAAAGAGGAGGCTGGGGCCCAGATAAGTCTGGAGCAGGGAGCACCTTTGTCTTCCATCACCTGTGGCTGGAGATTCGGCATTTCCAAGGGGAAATAGCCATGTCCACAGCTACTTCAGAGCCAGGGGTTCCTCCTATCACATCCCAAACTCAGGGCTGGCCCTGGTCAGCCACAACCCTCCCCAGGGCTCCAAAACAGCACAACATACTTGAGACAGCTTCCTGCCCCCTCCTAAAGCCCTCTCAGATGACTCAGATGACCTTCACTGGCTGTGATGCCTCCTTGGCTGCCGGAGCCAGTGCCCACTGTGTGGGCACACATGCTGTGCAAGTTGCCATGCTTGCTGTCACCGTATTCTGTCATGCCATTTTGAAATCCTCAATAACTTTTTTAGCAAGTTGCTGTGCATTTTCCTTTTGCACTAGGGCCCACAAAGTATGCAGTCCATCCTGCCTAGAACCAAGAATAATTTTAAAAAGTTCTCCATCCATCATGGGAACAGGGACTGCTCCTGATGAGCTTTGAGGAAGGGCAGATTGAAGAACTTGAACATCATGTCTGCTGTTGTTTTGGATCTCACATCCACCCCCTGAGGCCTCATCCCCAGACACACCCAGCATGCTGCTTTGCAAACATGAACAATGTTTCCAGGTCCTGCACCCAGCCCCACTCCAAGCCCCAGAAGCAAGGCCTGTCTCATCTACTTGCTTAGTGCACATGGGTCCCCCACCTCCTCCTACACCACCAAGGACAAGGCACAGAGCAGGGGCTCCCACCTAAGGCCAGGTTGGGTGGACAGAATGACAGCCCCCTGATCCATTGTGCTTTTCTGCAGCCTAGGGAGGAAGGGTGAAGGGGAGAGCAGGGAGACTGTGTGTGTGTGTGTGTGTGTGTGTGTGTGAGAGAGAGAGAGAGAGAGAGAGAGGGAGGGAGGGCGGGAGGGCATAAAACAGAAACAAATAAAGAGTTCAAATGTGAAACGATTAAAAAATAAATCGAAGGGAGTGAGATAAGGCAGAGGAGCCTCTGCTCCCTAGTTAACATTCATTGGATTGAATAATCAGCCTTCATTATCTCCAATTGTCTGCATATTTGCCCTCAAAATGCTAATTTACAGTTGGCTGGGAGCAGTCTCGGCCTATTTTGACTAAAATATTATTTCACTTTATTGAGCATTGTTCTTAGCTGTCGGGCATCTTGGTTTGCGAGGGAAAGGAGGGGAAGAAATAGAGAGAGACAGGAAAACATATCCCATCAAAGCTGTGCCCTGCTCCAGTCTGATTATGGGCTCCCTATTTTGCGTAGAAATGGCATTTCTAAGCCTCCAAGTAAAATTAGAGTCTTTATCATTTTCTTTTAGGGGATAGACAGTTTATCATTAATCTCAGAGAAGGAAATAGAAGAAATAATTTTTTCATTGTTGTTTAACTGAAGGGGTGAAAAACCTTGTGCACCCCCCCCACATGCATAGGCAGCCAGCTCCTTCTTCTACTTTTTCCGTGATGTCTGAAGGCTTGGAATTCTTGGCCTCTTGCCCTTCTCTGTCCTCCAGGCCCAAAGAAATTGGGCCCTAGCTACTAGAATCAGCTTTGCAGTTGGGTGGAGTTTCCCAGAATCTCAGCCCTGGAACCAACAGATCCATCCTAGAAGAGGTGCAACCAGAGCATTCCTTGGAAGCAACGATGGCTAGATTACATCTTACGTATTTTGGACATGTAGTCAGGAGGGACCAAACCCTGTAGAAGGACATCATTTTTGGGATAGAGACAGGTCAACAAAAAAAAAAGGTAAACCTTCAACTAAATGGATTGACACACTGTCTGCAACAATAGGCGTAAACATAAAAAGGGTTGTGAGCACAGTGTTGGGGAGTGTTCTGTTCTGTTCTAGGCAGGGTCCCTATGAGTTGGACCCAACTTGATGGCACCTAATCACAACAATAACAGCCCTGGAAGGCAAAATGTAGGCTCCAGATTTGCTTCTTGAGTAACAAAAGTCACAGCCTTCCTGTGAGAGCCTGTGAGAGCCACGAGTGTTGTTTACCCGCAAGCCAGGTGTTTGTTCGCACATGAGTGTGGTGTTTCAGCCAGCAAGCTGCAGGCAGAAGGCCAGGTTTTCCGTCTGGGGATGGGCCACACATAGAGCCATCCACTCTCTCCGTCTCTACCCAGCTTCCCTTGGGTATGGGAAAGGGTCACCTGAGAGAGTCTTAGGCAAGGCCAACTCTGCCTATGCCTGGAATCAAAGGAAAAGGAGCCCGAAGTTCACTTTATTGCAGCCTACTCAATGAGATGGCAAGAGCAAGGCCAGACAGCCGTCAGCAATTGGAGGTCACACAGCTACTTAGCGGGTCATCTTGGGAATCTCCATTACTGTCTGGGAGGCTCTATCCTCTCCACGCCTTTCTAAATGACCTGTCTGGTCAGTCCTCCCTATGCTGTTCTGTCTTTTCCATTGTTGTAGCTTTCCAGTGGCCAATGAGTGGACATTCTGATGCTCCATGGAGCAGGAAAGCTCTGGTTTGCTGTGCCCTCTGCCCTCCCTTCACTGTAAAGGCCAGGAGACACTATCCCCAGCCAACTGGCCTCTGCTGTCAGGCTGCCACACTCAGTCTTTTCCCATTCAGGCCTTCCCTTTCCTCCAAAGACTGATGAGGACATCCTCTTTTGTTCAGCCCTCCAGTTTTTGCCAGCCTCAGAGGCAGGAAAAGATGAGATTCCCAAGCTAAGGTCCAAGGTCACTGGGTACAGCTGAGCAGGTTGTACACTGCACAAGAGTACCTGGCCTGTAATGGGACTGAGAGTCAACCTCTGCTCCCTTCACTGAGTCTTGTGCCCTGGCTTGGTAATGCCTTTGTCCAGAAATTGCCATAT
Source organism: Pedetes capensis (assembly GCA_007922755.1). Taxonomy (NCBI): domain Eukaryota; kingdom Metazoa; phylum Chordata; class Mammalia; order Rodentia; family Pedetidae; genus Pedetes; species Pedetes capensis. The sequence continues at coordinate 7,131 of VMDO01010032.1, forward strand.
GGACCAGGCTGGCCCTATAAGAGCTGGTTTACCTCTCTCCCCAACTGTTCCAATCTCCTGAGCTCAGCTTTCTCCCAGTGCTCCTCCTCTGAGCCTGAATGTGCTGCCCAGACTGGGCCCAGACTTGACATACCCATCTTCTCCTCCTGCCTGTGGCCTGTGTGGTGCACGGGGCCTTGTCATCTGGTGGTTTTTTCCTTGGTTTTTTTTTTTTTTTTTTTTTTTGGCGGGTCTTCTCCTCCTCCCCCCCTCTCCTTTTTTTTTTTTCGAGACAGGGTCTCGCTGTGTGGCCGAGACTGGCCTGGAACTTGCCGTGTAGACCAGGCAGGCCTTGAACTCAGATCAATCTTCCTGCCTCAGCCTCCTGAGTGCTGGAATTACAGGTATGCACCACCATGCACTGCACTGGAATTTTGTTGTTATTGTTTGTTACTTTGTTTGTTTTGAGACAGGGTCTTGCTGTTCCAAGGCCCAGGCTGGCCTTGGAACTCGAGATCCTCCTGCCTCCCATGCTGGGATTACAGGCCACGATGCTCATCATCCTCTGGATTTTGTTTTTGTTTATTTTCGCTTATTTATTTATTTATTTATTTATTATATTTGGTCCCCTGATTTTGATAGGACTCAAGATCTCCAAGCACTGGTCTTTGTCCACCTATTGCAGCTGACACTTGTCACTGCCCGTATTCCCAATCCCCTGGTCATGGCAGTTCCTGCTGTCCCTCAGCTCCCTGATCTCCTAAGACCCTGGGCTAACCAGGCCCTCCCTGTTTGTCTGAAAGGTGCAGTAGCCTCCGGCTTGGCAGAGCCACTGTGGGGGGATCTCACCAGCCCTTCACAGCACCCTAATACAGCCTGCAGGCCCCCTGTACTAACAGTGCACAGAGCAGATGTTGCACACATGCAGCCCAGCCAACGCCACACACACTGCTGACACTCCCCACTGCCATGACTTACCCTCATCCTTAGCAAACACTGCACAACCTCAGGCACAATGCAGGAGATACTGCATAAACACTGCCACTCCCATGCATGCACACCATACCAACACTCCCACAATCCTTCACTCACATGCAGTATAATCTACACACACCCTTAGCTGACACCATGCACGTGCACACACACACCTGCCCAGGCACACATTCACACACAGCAGGCACCACACACGCCCACACCACAACAGAAATCATATACCCTCCCGCCTGCCCACACGTGCACTGGCGTATTCATTGGAGTTGCTGTCGAGAAGAGCCAGTCCATAGCTACATCCATGAGGGCCAGAAATTCTATCTTCCTAACTTGCCTGATGTGATCACTGAATAGGAGGAGGAGGAGGAAGCCCGACAGCCTGTGCACAGAGATCGACTTCTGGGATGCAGGACCCTGGCTTCAGCTCTGCTCTGACACCAAAGAGACATATGACCTGATCAACCTGTCCTCATTCAGAGATAAGGCATGAGACGGACTTGTCCATCCAAAGCCATCAGAGTGGGTGAAGGTGCCAAGCGTTCACCTTACAGCATGGATCGAGGCCACTCAGGGCACCATGTTTCAGGGCAGACAAGGAATTCCAGGCCAGGCTTGGTTCCCACCCTCAGGGAGTTCAGTGCCTGGCTGGAGAAAGAAACTGGACCTGGTATTAGAGAGGAGAACAAACGCACAGCATTGTGCAAAAAAACAAGTAACCAAGGGGAGGCCACAAGGCTAGCCATGTCTAGTGGGAATTCCAGACAGGCTTAGGGGAAAGAGGATGGGAGACACAGCCTAGTTAGCTTTTCATTCACCAGCTGTTGGGCCCTCACTATCCTCTAGATTCTGCTCTTTGCAGTGACTGCAAAAGAAAAGGCCCTGCTTTGTGCTGTCCCACCTGGGAGTACAGTGGGTACTTCCACATGGATGGTGAGTGATGTCAAGTTGTCATGGAGGCTAAGAGGCAGACTCCCAGACAACAGGCAGTGACTGAGTGAGAGCCATGGGAGGGCTCTCTCAGGGTGATGAGTGCTAGTCTGGGATTAGGGTGAGGCAAGGCGGCACCAAGGGGACACAGTGTAAGGAGGTGCTCCCTCAGATGCTGACTATGATGTGCAACTCTTTCTTTCTTTCTTTCCTTGCTTCCTTCTTTCCTTCCTTCCTTTCTTTTCTCCCTTCCTTCCTTTCTTCCTTCCTTTCCTTTCTTTTCCTTTCCTTTCCTCTCTGTACTTGGAAGTTGAACCCAGGGCCTCACACACACTTTGCAAATGCTGTACTACTGGGCCACACCTCCATTTTTTATTTTTTATCTTGAGACAGGATCTTACTAAGGTACACAGGCTGCCTCTGTCGTCAAACCTGTGAACCTCTTGCTTCTGCCTCCCTCTTCCTGAGTCGCTGGGATTACAGGCATGAGCCAGCCAGCAGTGTCCCTTTAAAAGGTGTGCCTCAGTGGAGCCTCCCTCTCCTCACCCTAGTGTAACCAGGCCCAGGGTGTTAAGGAGAGCACAGAGACAGGAAGGTCCGTCTGCTATAGGGTCCTCCTGGCCAGCAGCCTGGCTGTCCCCTCCACCTCAGCTTTGTGTCCTCACCCTGGCCCAGCCTCTGTTCTCAGACCCTGCTTTTCTTCCCTGAGTCTCAAGATGTCAGAGGATGGCCCTGCTCCCTGGACTCCTAAAAGCCACTGCACCAAGCATTGCCAGGGCCCAGGGGAGCCCAGTTTTGAGCTTGGGGAGCCACTATAGCAGAGGGAGGGCTGTAGGCTAGAGGCCTGAGTGGTAAACTGAAGGTAGAGGCGTAAAACAAAACACCCCAGATGGGAGCAGGGTCTTGTCTCTGGGAAGCCCACCCAGTGGTCAGGGGTTTTGCCCCCCAAGAGCTCCCACAGCGCCCCATCTCTCTCCTCCCCTGCATGACCTCTTTCATTATTTCCTTGGGGAATAGGCCGCATCTACTGCCCAGTTTGGAGCGCCTGGCACTCAGCAGCACCCCAACCCTGTTCCTTTAGGCCCGGGCCCCTCTTGGCAGAACACAGGACTCCAGCTCTGCTCATTGAGGAAGCGCTGGGGCCCTGAGGGTGGTTTGGGTTTGGGCGTTTGGGGCCTTGCTGGCGCTGGAGTGAGGTCTCAGTGTCCAGCCCAGCTGCACCCATAGGCCCTCAGCACTCTCTCCTTCACGACACTCAGGACAGCCTCTTTCAGCCTAAGGTGAGCTGGCCTAGGAGCCCTTTGGAACACTTTATGGAAATGAAAACGAAAAAATTAGGGCTACATGTGTAAAACCCCCATCTTGTCCTCGCAGCAACTGCAATGCCCTTTCCAGGGACCTTCTCCGCCTCCGAGGGTGGAAACGGCTGGGCGGCCCCCGGGGAGCCGGGCGGGGCGCCAATCGATGGGCCACAGGCGGCGGGCGGCCAGCCGGGGATTAGGAGCCGGGAAGGGCGGTCACTGCTGGGCGCTGCGCCCTGCTTCCTTCGGCGCGCGGCTCAAATGCCGCATTTCGGATGCAGCGCCGCACTCCGCCTGTTTGCTCTCAAAGCCGAGGCCGCAGGGCAGGAAGCCAACTCGCAAGTGTATCGGAGATTAGGCCCGCGGGGCAAACACGCGGCGGCCGTCCCAATCCCCCGGCCTGGATTCCGCCCGCGGCCGCGCAGCCGAGAGGCTGCGCTCCGCCTGCTGGAGGGATGCGGAGGTCGCCCTGCGCAGAGGCGACTCGGACAAGCAGTGCACTGGCGGAGAACGGTGCACGCCTTTTCTTCCTCTCTGTTTCATGATTTTTGCACATTTTCTATAAAGATTGTGTACACAGAAGGCCAACTCCCCGTAAAAATTGGTTAGTACAGGCCCCATGTCTGTAATCCCACTGACTCAGGAGGTGGAGGCAAAAGGATGGCAAATCCGAGGCCAGAGGCAGTTTGTGTAATTTAGTGAGACTTAATCTCAACAATATTAAAAATGGGCTGGGAGATATAGCCCAGAGGTAGAGCACTTGCAAAGAATGTGCAAAATCCTGGGTTCAACCCCCAAGTATGGGGGTGGGGAGACACAAAAACGAAAGAAAACACAGGACAAGAAGGGGGAAAAGAAGAGAAAAGGCAAGAGGGAAGACATTTGGGTATAGTCTCCTGTCTGCCTCCCAGTCTCCCTTCTTCCCATACACCTAGTTTCGTATCTGCCAGGCAGGAAAGGACAGAGCACCTGGCTGGGGTCAGGGAAAGTAAAAGAACCCAAGATGGAGATATGAAGACTGTCTGCTCCTTCCTGGGTAGCACTTGGGTACTGGCAGCTGTGTGGGCAGTGCAGCCACCCAGGGCTGGGTATCAGGTACCTGACCCCTTGGTGTCTAGAGGATGAAGGACTTGGGTCACAGCCCCAGGTCTGAGTCTTCTGCTGCTCCTAGGAGTAGGTGGTAAGTGAGCCTTCTGCTGGCTTCACACAGCCCAGGGTATGTCTGAGTCTTGTGCCAAATATCTCAGAACTCGGGGAGGTGAGGACAACCACAGAGTTCTCTTTTGGATCTGTTGGACTCACTCCTGCATGGGGACCACATCCCCCTCAAAAGCTCCCCCTGTCCTGCCCTCCCACTCTCCACCTTCTTGTCTATGCACCCCATCATTCCTACAAACACATTCTTGCTCAAATTTCTCAAAGGGTCCAAATCCTGCCCATCTCTCAAGGCTCAGTTAGCTCCCAGCATCTCCCCCAGGAAGCCCTCTTGGGCCTCTCCAGCCCAGAGGGCGTATGAACAAATATAGCATCTGATTACATCTCAGGTCCCTCTGTGGAGGTGCTTAGTCTTCTGGGTTTTCCTTCAAAGACAAGCTCTTCTGTGTGGGCTGGGAGGCATGGACAAGGACAGGACAGATGTTGGGTTTCAAAAGTCAGTAGCTGGGTCCTGGGGCACCTGTGCCAAAATGGCCCCTCTCTCAGTCATGCCCAGACTCTCTACTGGTGCCTCTCTCTGACGGGCTCCTCTGACACCACCCCTGACAAAGCCACATGGTAATCAGCCCTCCTCTTAGAGGGGTTGTGAAATCCTTTTCTGTGCTATTGAAACTTCTGAATTGACCAAATGTGCCCCTCCCCTGCTCTTCTCTTTGCATTCTCCTAAATTCCTTAGTGAGCTGCTAAGGCTCTCAGAAGTGACTTGGTCCACCCCATGGGAAGACTGGATGGGAAGGCTTGTTTCTTCCTTGAATTTAAGAAGCAGTGATTCTACCAGCCCCAGAACAAAGTCATCTGCTCTACACAGCATCCCCTACTACCCTCTCACCTTGGCATAGCCTCTGAGGCTCTCAGGGCACAGTGCCCCACCTCACCTTCCTTTTCCCAAGCCTGCCAGCTTCATTTCCCATAACTTTGGAGGGGTCTGTAAGCCAAGGTAAGCCTAACTTCTAGGCTCCTGTGTAAGGAGCCCTTCCCACTCAGCACCGCCCTCTCCCTGGCACTGGCCAAGCCTGCAGAGGCCCCGGGATCCTGTCCTCGGTAGAGGCTGGGCGCCTGTTATCATATGGTCTGTGCACGCCCTCTGCTGCCCGCTACAAGAGATGACACTCTCCGTGGGCCTGGCCTTTCAAGTTCTGTATACTAGCTCTGGCCATTTCTACCCAATGCCTTCTGGAGTCCTTACTGGGACAGTGCTCAGAAGGAGCACGCACTTGAAACCCAAAATATGTGTCCATTACTGTGCTCACCTGAGGCTACTGTAGGGGAAGGAAAACTTTCCCTCTTATCTCCTGAGGCCCTCATAATCAAGTCTATGGAATAAACTGACAGCAGGAAAATTAATAAGAGAAAAGACACTTCCGTGTATTATGTGCATGACCCCAGGAAAGAAAAATGAATACTCAAAAACCCTCTTGTGAGCCTGGTGCCATGGCTCATGCCTGTAATTCCAGTGACTTGGGAGGGTGAGGCAGGACAATTTCAAGTTTGAGGCCAGAGACCGCCTCTGCAATTTAGCAACACCTTGCCTCAAAATAAAAAATAAAGAAGCTGGGGGGGGGGGTTGTGGCTCAGTGGTAGAATGCTTGGTTGTATGTGCAAGCTTCTAGGTTCAATCCTCCAGTACTGAAAGAAAAAAAAAAAAAACACAGCGAGATCGAAAAGCTTCTATACTTCTTTTCAGAAGGGAGAAGGGAGGCAGGCTATAGAAAGCTTGTTTTGTTTTTGTTAAGTGCCATCAAGTAGAGTCCAACTCATAGGGACCTTCATAGGGTTTTCAATGGTTGATTATTTCAGGCTTGCTTCAGGAGTCAATTGGCAAGTCCTTCTTCCGTTTTTGCTATGCTAAGGATCGAACCTGGGTCCTCAGAGAATGCAGAGCAGCACTCTACCAACTGAGCTAAACCCCATTCCATAGACAACTTAGGGGAGAGTAAATTATTTGTGGCAAAGATAAATGGGCCTCCAAAGAGCAAGTGACAGTCTGTGACAAAGTCCGTCTGGGCATGGGGTCAACCTCCAATCTCTTCTGCTATGATATAGGTTGAGCTTCCCTGAGAGGGAATTCATGACCACTGAGTTCCTTTTGGAGCGTCTGACTGTAGGCAGATAAGGGAAGCTCAGGGGCAGCCCCTCCCTGCTTGTTGTGTTCCTCAGGTGTCCTCAGTGGCATATTTTGGGTTAGCATTTCCTGAACACTTTCACCATCATCCCTTTCTCAGGAGCCTCAGGGGGCCTGAGTCGCTTCATCACTCAGCAACACTAACACCCAGACTTCCTGCCAGCAAGTCTAGACTTCTACAATCTATTCGTGGAGGGCTTATATTCTCCATGACACTGTTCTAGGAGCTCTGTGGAGAGTGAAAAAATGGGGTCCTCCTAGGAAACTGCTGTTGTTGCAAGGCGCCATTGCATCATGTCTGACTCATAGTGACCCTCATAGGGTTTTCAAAGGCTGATTATTGTGGAATTGCTTTGAGAGCGGATTGTCACATCCTTCTCCCATTAGGAAACTAGCCCCCCCCCCAAAAAAAATAGCCACAGAACTGAGTTTGAGCTGGGTGGTGCTGAGTCAAGTCCACCTGTTCTGTCACTAGGAAGAGTTGACACAGGCAGTGAGTACCAGCAGGGGCCTTTCCAGCACCAAGTCCAGGAGTGTCCCAGGCACAGAGAAGCACCAGCACAGGGAAGCCCCAGAGACACCCCTGCCCCAAGGACTGTGGCTGTAAGAGAAGTGCCCAGGCTGAGAGTTCTCTGGGCAAGGAGGCACAATGCAAGAGGAGGGTGGAGGAGGGAGAGGTGCCCCCTTCCTCTGCCACTTACTAGCTGTGTGACCTAGGCATCTTGTTGCTACCTCCCTTTCTGAGCTTTGCATTCCTTATTTGTAAAGTAGGATTGATGCTCTTCCATAGGTGTGGTAAGGATTCACTACTATGATTTTGCCATAAACAGTACATGGCAGATGCTTTATAAATGGTGGTCTCTGAAGCCTTCAGATCCTCTAATGATCTCTAGCTACCCCAGAACTGCTTGGGCCATTAACCCAGAACAGCAGGCACTGCCCTTTGCAGCATTGTTCAAATAACAAAAAACTAGATGCAACAAAATTTTCTTTAACAGTATAATGGGGTAAACAAATTGTGATATCATTTTTGGAATACTTTATGGAAATGAACATAAACTAGGGCTACATGTGTAAAACTCACGTAGTGCTGAGTGAAAGAGGCAAGCTAAAGAATACAGTATAATATCACATATGTGATAAGTGACCTAAACAAGCCCCTTACATATACTGAAATAGAAAAGGTAATAAAAAGTCTCCCAAGAAAGAAAAGCCCAGGTCCTGATGGGTTCACAGCAGAATTTTACCAAACTTTCAAAGAAGATATAATACCTGTCTTCCTCAAATTATTCCAAAAAGTAGAGGAGGAAGGAACACTCCCAAATTCATTCTATGAAGCTATCATCACCCTGTTACCTAAACCAGGAAAAGATTCATCTAAGATAGAGAATTATAGACCCATCTCCCTTATGAATACAGATGTGAAAATCCTTAACAAAATCCTGGCAAACCAAATCCAGCAACATATTAAAAAGATTATTCACCATGACCAAGTGGGATTTATTCCACAGATGCAAGGCTGGTTCAACATGTGGAAATCAATTAATGTAATCCAGCATATCAAGAAACTGGCAAACAAAAACCACATGATCATCTCAATTAATGCTAAAGAGGCCTTCAACAAAGTGCAACACCTTTTCATGATAAAAACCCTGGAGAAGATAGGTATAAAAGGCAAATACCTTAACATCATAAAAGTCATCTATGACAGATCTACAGCATTATATTAAATGGAAAAAAAACTGAAACCATTTCCTCTTAGATCTAGAACAAGGCAAGGATGTCCACTCTCTCCTATTCTATTTAACATAGTAATTGAAGTCCTCACCAGGGCAATCAGACTAGAGAAAGAAATCAAAGGGATATAGATTGGCAATGAAGAGGTTAAATTATCCTTATTTGCAGATGACATGATTCTATACCTAAAAGACCCCAAAACCTCATCCAGAAAACTTTTAGATCTAATCAACTCCTTCAGCAAAGTGGCAGGATATAAAATCAACACACAAAAATCCATAGCTTCTCTTTACACCAACTGTAACTAGGAAGAGAAGGAAATTATAGAAACAATACATTTCACAATGGCCCACAAGAAAATTAAGTACCTTGGAATCAATCTAACCAAAGACCTCTCAGATCTCTACAAGGAAAATTTTAAAACTTTAAAGAAAGAAATAGCAGAAGGCACTAAAAAATGGAATCACCTTCCCTGCTCCTGGATTGGGAGAATTAATATAGTAAAAATGGCTATCCTACCAAAAGCAATTTATAGATTAAAAGCAATTAAAAGATTAAAAGCAATCCCCATTAAAATTCCATTGACTGACTTTACAGAAATAGAAAAAATGATGCAAAAATTCAAATGGAATCACAAAAGACCATGTATAGCCAAAACACTCTTAAACTGCAAAACTAATGCAGGTGGAATCACAATCCCTGACTTTAAGCTATACTATAGGGCAGTGGTGGCAAAAACAGCTTGGTACTGGCACAAAAATAGGCCTGAAGACATGTGGAACAGAATAGAAGATCCAGAAATACCTCAACACACCTATAGCCATCTAATTTTCAACAAAGGAGCAAAGCAAGTAAACTGGAAAAAGTGTAGCCTTTTCAATAAATGGTGCTGGGAAACATGGTCACCTGCATGCAGAAAAATGAAAACCAGCCCACATCTCTCAATATGCACAAGAGTTAACTCAAAATGAATAAAAGACCTTAACAAAACCAGAAACTTTAAAACTAATAGAAGGCAAGATAGGTAATACACTCCAACATATAGGCATAGGAAAGTATTTCCTTAATAGGACTCCAATTGCTCAAGAAATTGCAACAAGAATAGATAAATGGGATTACATGAAATTAAAAAGCTTCTGTACAGCAAAGGAAACAATGAACAGAGTTAAGGAAATCCCCACTGAATGGGAATAAATTTTCACATCCTATACATCAGACAAGGTCTAATTACCAGAATTTATAAAGAACTTAAGAAAAAAAATCTGAAGAAAACAAATAATCCAATACACAAATAGGCAAAGGAACTGAATAGACAATTCTCAAATGAGGAGGTCCATAAAGCCATGAAACACATGAAAAAATGCTCAATATCCCTAGCCATTAGTGAAATGCACATTAAAACAACTCTGAGATTCCACCTTATACCAGTAAGAATTGCCAAGATCAATAAAAGAAATAACAAATGCTGGTGAGGTTGCAGAGAAAAGGGAACCCTCTTACACTGCTGGTGGAGCTGTAAGTTGGTCCAACCACTTTGGAAATCAATATGGAGGTGTTTTTAAAAACTAAAAATTGATCTACCATATGACCCAGCTATAAACACTATTGGGAATTTACCCAAAGAGAGATGTGTCATCATACCACAGAGACAACTGCATCTCCATGTTCAGTGCAGCACTTTTCACAATATCAAGGGTATGGAATCAACTAAAGTGCCCATCACAGGAGAATAGATTAAAAAAAAAAAAAACTATGGTATATATACACAATAGAATACAACTCAGCAATTAAAAAAAAATGAAATAATGTCATTAGCAGCAAAATGGATGGAATTGGAGAATATTATTTTAAGTGAATGAACACAAGCTCAGAAAGAGAAATACCACATGTTCTCACTCATATGTGAGAGCTGAATCAAAATTATAAGAAAAAAAATCATATGCAGCGGCCAGAACATTAAAAAAACAAAAAAGCTAAAGTTGACCTAGTGGAAAAGGAACAATTTGGGGAATGCAAAAGAAGGAGGGAGAGATCTAGCAAAAGGAGGAAATCCTGGGAGAGGAGAGGGGAGAGGAGGAACAAGAAGGAATGAGGAATGGGGGAGACGGTGACCTCAAGGTGAACAGCCCAACTTTAATAGTCCTGGAAATAATTATAATAACACCAATAATTCCAAAGAATGGTATTAACATAGATGGACTAGAAAACTCATGTAATAGTACTGACAATGTAAAAAGAAAGTTCACTATAGAAAACGTTTCTATCTTAAACATAATTGGAACCCAAGGATATAGGGAAAAAATATTACCATAAAAAGATAAGCAAATGGAAGAGAAGTCTTTAGTCGGGGGTGTGGGACAGGGGGAGGAAGTGCACAAGAGGGTAAGGGGGAGCTTATCTGTATAATGGACAACAAAATGCATATATGGAAATGTCACAATGAAAAGCATGTCAGAATGAAAAAAATACCACATATGTGAAGGTTAAAATCATGCAAAACCCTTCTATATACCACATATATATTAACCAATATGGAGTAACTATATGAGCCCATGAGTGAAAATAATAACATTGTTTTAGTAGCTTGTATTAGTTAGCTTGTGGATTGCTGCAACAAAATATCTGAAAGAATAACCTATGGGAGAAAGGATTTATTTTATCTCATGGTTTCAGAGGATCTTTGTCCATAGTAGGGGGAAGCCATGGCATAGAAGGTAGCAGGAGTGCATGATGGAGAAGAGCTGTTCACATGGCAGCCAGCCAGGAAGCAGAGAGAGATCCTCGAACTAGGGGCCCCATAAAACCTTTAAAGGCCTGCCCCTATTGACCTACTTCTGCCAGATAGGCCCCACCTGCCTAAGTTCCATAGCCTACCAAACCAGTGCCACCCACTGGGGGCTAAGCATTCAAACATGAGCTTTGGGGGACATTTTATATTCAACCCATAACACTCTGCCCCTAGTCCCAAAAGGCTTATGTTGTTGTTGTTGTTGCTAGGTACCCTTGAGTCAGGTCTGACTCGTAGCAACCCTATATACAACAGAACAAAACACTCCCCCACACTGTTCCATGCACATGATCTTTTTCATGTTTAAGCCCATTGTTGCAGTCACTGTTGTCAATCCATCTAGTTGAGGATCTTCCTTTTTTCATTGATCCTCCTCCTCCAGGGATTGGACCCTCCTAACAACATGTCCAAAATACCTAAAAGACAGATCCATCTCATAATGCAAAATGGATTTACTCGAACTCTAAGAGCCCCTAAAGTCTTAATAGTCTCAACATTGTTCTAAAGTCCAGGTCTAAACCTGGATGGTGGCACATGCCTATAAACCCAGCAACTGAGGAGGCAGAGTCAAGAGGATCACAAGTTTGAGGCCAGAGGTAGCCTGTGTAACTTAGCAAGACCCTGACTCAAATTAAAAAAAAAAATTCTGGGGGGTGCAGTCCAGTGGTAGAGCACTTGCAAAGTATGTGCAAAGGTCCAGGATTTAACCCCCAGTACAGCAAAAAAATATAAAAAATAAAATCCAAGTCCAGAGTCTCTACTGAAACTCAAAGTAATCTCTTAACTGTGAGCACCTGCAAAATAAAAACAAGGTATATATTTCCAATATACACAATATACATTGACATAGTAAACATTCACATTCCAAAAGGGAGAAATGGGGGCATAGCAAGGAAAGATTAGAACAAATCAAGACCAAAATCCTGTAGGGCAGATGTTAAATCCTGTAGCTCCATGTCTGGCTGCACATGGTGGAATCGTCTGGGCTCTAATCGACTTGGGCAGTTCTGCCTTTATGGCTTCACTGTTTTCAAGCCACATGGCCTCTGTCTTGGGCCAGTGCCACTTGTTGCCTGCATTTTTTTCTCAGCAGATGTTCTGCATTATTGGTGTCTCCAACATCCTGGGGTCTCCATTGCAGCTTAGGCTTCATATCTTCATGTACTGAATTTTTAGAGTCTCTCTACAGGGAATCTGACACTGATACACATCGTTTTGCCTCTCAGCCCTTTTTCTGGAACCTTGGAGCCCACCTCTGTGACCCTGTAACCTTGCATTCTATATGGCAGCAAAACCACCAGCATGTGGATGATACCAAGTTCAGTTGCCAGCTGCAGAAGTGGCTGGGCCTGTTTGGAACATGACTGCAGTGGCCTCTGAGTGCCTAGGTAGCTGAACCTTGGAGAAAACTCCCTACATAGCCCCTTTCCAGTAGGATGCCCTGGAGAGAGGGTTCCGCCCCCCGCCCCCCCAGTACTTGGAGGTTGAACCCAGGACCTCATGCATACTTTGCAAGTGCTCTACCACTAGGGTCTTGCTAACTTACACAGGTTGCCTCCCACTACTGCACCAGCTGGAGGTGATGTTTTGTTAAAGAAAAGCCTTTCAAATAAGTGTGTGTTTAACACCCTGGAGCCTTCGATGGATGGGTCTGGCCAATTCCTGATTTACTCTCAAGGCATCCTTCTGATTGTTCCATTGAGGCGTCACTTTAATGATGGTAATCTCCAACAGCCACAGTCTCATGGTGGCACATACCTGTAATCCCAGCACTTAGGAGGCTGAGGCTGAAGGATCAACGAGAGTTACAGGCCAGCCTGGGATATACAGCAAGATCTTGTCGCAAAAAATATAAAAACAAAAATAAAAAAATAAACAAACAAACAAACAAAAAAACCCACAGTCCCTTTGTCCACAACTTTAAACAGGCTCTTTTTCCAGCCAGAATGCATGTTTTTCAGATCTTTTTGCTCTATGTTTTGATACTGATTCTCAGTATAAACCTAGCTAAAAGCATCCAGTGATAACAATGCCACAGCCTCAATGACATATCTTGAAATTTCCTCCAAACTAATTAACCCATTACTTTTGACTCAGCCTCACTCAAAGTTTTAGGGCATGGGCAAAATTTTTAGGGCATGGGCAGACAAACTTTTTCCCAGAATGTAACACAAATGGCCTCTTGTTCAATTCCCAATATTGTCCTCATTTCCCTCTGAAACCCATGAGCACCATCTTTACTATCCACATTCCTGTCGGTGCTCTGGTTTTCCAAACTCTCAGCAGAACTGCCCATTAAGCTCTGCTTACAGCAATCCAGGGATTCTCTAGCTCATATCTCCAAACACTTCCAAATTCTTCCTACAAACTAGTTCCAAAGGCCTAAGAACCACATGGTCAGGTTTATGCACAGCAATGACCCAGTGCCTCCAGTACCAAATTCCTTTTTCTCTTTCTTTTTTCTTTCTTTTTTTCCTGTTTTTCTTCTCTCCCTCCCCACACCCATCTCTTTCTTTCTTTCTTTCTTTTTTTCTTTCCACTGTAGGGTTTAACCCAGGGCCTTGCACATGCTGGGCAAGTGCTCTACCACTGAGCTGCACCCTTCCCCCCTTTTTATTTCTATTTTGAGACAAGGTCTCACAAATTTTCTCAGACTGCCTCTGACCTTGAATTCACAATCTTCCTGCCTCATGTCCCAAGTCACTAGGATCACAGGTATGTGACATGGCACCTGGATCAGCACCAATTTTCTGTATTAGTTAGCTCCTGTGTCACTGTGCTCCTTTTGTCCTGTGATAAAAGTTAGCTCCTTTTGTCCTGTGACAAAATACCTGAAAGGACAACTTAAGGGAGGAAGGATTTATTTTAGCTCACAGGTTCAGAGGATGACAGTCCGTAGTGACAGGGAAGCCATGGTGGAGCAGGTGGCAAGAGCATGTGGTGGAGAAAAGCTGTTCATATTGCAGTGACCAGGAAGCAGAGAGACTGAAGCCAGAGGGTTGGGTAAAACCTTCAAAAGCCCACCCCAAGTGACCTATTTCTGCCAGCTACATCCCACCTCCATAGGTTACATAGGCTCCCACAACAGTGCCACCATTGGAGACAAAGCATTCAAACATGAGCCTTAGGGGACATTTTATATTCAAACCATAACATGAATTAGATTTGTAGTTAACTATAGAAAACCAGAATGGAAAGACGTACAAAGGGGCCTTGTATGTATCTGTGATGTGCTTTTACTTAAAAAAACAAACAGACAAACAAACAAACACACACACACACACACACACACACACACACACACACACACACACACAAAAACTGGAGCCAGGAATGATAACATACAACTGTAATCCCAGCTGCATAGACAGGAGATTTATGAGTTCATGTCTAGACTATGAGACCTTGTCTCAAACAAACAAACAAAAAATTTCCATAAAAGAAATAAATGATGTAGTAGATAAGTTTATATGATGGATTTTTGAGTGTTTATCATGTTTTTAGTATATTTCACTTATTTTAATCAATTTTTAAAATCTGTTTTGAACTGTTTTTTTAAGACAGAATCTCCCTATGTCTGTAACTTTCTTAATGTTTGGAATATTTTATTATGGTTTAAAAAAGGATGAAAGAGAGGAAAACAATTGCTCACTTAAAAATAGATCCACTGATGACTGTTTTGTCAGCTCAACCCACTCATCTCCCTAACTTAACTGACTCTCCTCCATTTTTTATCTTATCTATTACTTTTTTCTCAAACTAGAACCCACATGGAGACACCCTCCAATTCTCTATTCCAGACACTTTCTCTTATCCAGCTTTCTGTCAGATGTCTCCACTGGGATGTGTGTCAGATGATTTACACCTGATGTCCAGGACTTGATGGATAACTACGCCACCAAGTGCCTGTGGCCTATAGCTGGAAAGACACATTGAGAGAAGATACATACCCAAGCATCTTGTTGAAACTTTTCAATCCTAATAATAAAGAAAAATCTTCCAAGTTCTTTAACAACAAAAAAAGATTTACTACAAATAAAAAATGGAAGGAGGATGTGTCAGTCCACTCCTAAAACAATCTCAAAACATCAGCCTTTGAAAACCCGATGAGAGTCGCTGTGAATTGGACATGACTCAATGGCACCTAACAACATCGTCACAATTAAAAAATTAAAAAAAGTCTGACAACAGACTTTTCATCTACAATGTGAAATACTGCAAAAGAGCTGTGAGAAGCAATAAAACATCTATGCAAAGAGCACCAAAGACAGACTTGAAATAGTTTCAAGCTAAAAAAAAGAAGAGATTATATAATACCACTTATGTAAATTGCAAGGATATACAATATACCAAACAGCCTTAATACTTTACATAGATCTACAAATAAGCAATAACAAATATATGACACAGGCCTTCATCAGAGGGGAGAAGGAGGGAATTACTAAAGGATAGGGGAAAAAGAGGAAAAGACAGACAGAAGAGTAGGATCTGGAGTAGACACTTGATGGCAGTGGCCATGAGCAAGCAGGAAGTATGACCTCTGCTCTTTGCTCCTGATATATATCTATGCATATATGTGTAAAAAAGAGGCTGAGAGTCACTGGATTTAGTGATAAATTATAAGAAGATTGTGTGGGGAGGTGTGGATCTGAAAAGAGATTTGCATAAACTTGAATTCTGGTATTTCTTTTTTTTTTCTTTTTCCTTTTACTTGCAGTACTGAAGATCAAAACCAGGGCCTCGTGCATGCTAGACAAGCAGTCTACCCTGAGCTATATCCTCAGTGCCAAGTTCAGATATTTCTTTAAAAAAAATTTTTTCAGGACCTAGAGTTAAACCTGGGCCTTGCACATGCTAAACAAGTGCTTCACCACTAAACTGTACTCTCAGCTCTTTTTTTATCTTTTATTTTGATACAGGGTCTTGCTTAGTTGTTAACGTAGCCTCTGATGTCGAACCTGCAATCCTCCCGCCTCAGGATGCTGAATCACTAGGATTATGTATGCACTATGGTACTTGGCAGGCTGGGATTTAGCTCAGTTGGTAGAGCGCTGAGCAGCAGTCTCTGAGGTCCCGAGTTCAATTCCCAGCACCACAAAAATGGGAGAAGGGCCTGGCAATCCACTCCCAAGGCAATCCTGAAACAATCAGCCATTGAAAACCCTATGAGGGTCGCTATGAGTTGGATACCGACTAACAACAACAACAACATGGTACTTGGCCAGATATTTCTCTTGGCTTAGAAAAGCTCCAAGTTTCAAGTAATACAGTGATGTATTTGGCCCAAACCAGTCCCTAACAAGAATTCCCTAGATGAAGGCTGAAGCCCTGGTAACCTGGGACCAGAAACCCAAGCTGGTGGCTGTTAACCTCGCTCCTTGAAAAGAACACCTAGCCGAAGGGGTAGACACTGAACCCTGATATGGTGTTTCCTGCCCTGCTCACACCTTTCCCTGATACCCACAGGTATGTACGCATAAGTCCCTAGTCCCTGCCAGGAATAGTACCTTTAGTATGTTCTTTTGTCATTGCTGTTAGGTGTCATTGAGTCGGGTCCCACTTATAGTGACCCTCATAGGGTTTTCAATGGCTGATTATTTCAAGATTGCTTTGCAAATGGATTGCCAAGACCTTCTCCTGTTTTGCAGTGCTGGATATCAAATCCAGGTCCTCAGACAGTGCAGAGCAGCATTCTACAAACTGAGCTAAACCCCAGCCCAAGTATCTTCTTTGTTGTTGTTAGGTGCCCCCGAGTTATGTCTGACTCATAGCGACCCTCATAGGCTTTTCAATGGCTGATGGTTTCAGGATAGCCTCTGGAAGTGGATTGCCATGTCCTTCTCCCTTTTTTGTGATGCTGGGAATCAAACTTGGGACCTCAGAGACTGCAGAGCAGTGCTCTACCAACTGAGCTAAATCCCAGCCCAAGGATCTTTCTTAGACATCACTAAATCCAAGGAAGTATGCTATATTGGGTAAAGCTAATATCAGTTACGTTCATTCACTAGTTTATTCATTTAATAAACATTTGTGTGTTGTCCAGGCTGACTATGCATCCATTAAAAATCAGTAAACAAAACAGATAAAAGAAAATCTCTACCCTTAAAGAGCTTATATTTCTATTGGGAGAGTAAATAAATAAATGAATAAAATAAATAAGATACCTGTAATCTCAGCAACTCAGGACGCAGAGACAGGAGAATTTTAAGTTCAAGGCCAGAGGCAGTTTGTGTAACTTAGCAAGACCCTGTCGCAAGGTAAAAAATAAAAAAGGGACTGGGGTTGCAGCTTAGTAGCAGAGTGCTTGCAAAGTATGTGCAAGGCCCTGGATTCAATCCCCTCAGTGGCACAAAGAAAAAAAAGTTAAAGATGATAGATAGATAGATGTACATATATATACTGTATTATGCTTGTTGGATAGTAATAAGTACTATGGAGAAAGGCTAGGCAGTACATGGAAATTAGGAATGTAGGCCAAGATGGAGAAGGCTAGGTCAGAGAAAGCCTCCCTTCAGGGAAAGTGACATTTTGGCAAGGAGTCAAACAAAGTAAAGGAATGAGCCACGCAGATATCTGAAGAACAAGAATTTCCCGGCAGAGGGAATAGCCAGTGCAAATGCCCTGAAGCAAAAGCATACTTCGTCAAGGGAAAGCCAGAAGGCCATTTCAGTGGAGCAGAAAGTGAACTGGGGAAAGCAGAGGCTAAAGTTACACAAAGAGGAGTTAGGGTCTTCTTAGACTTTACCCAGGGTTACTGCACAGGATTCTAAGTTCAGAGAAACTGTGCAGTTAGCTTAATGCTCTGCTATTGCCATCCTGAAATTCTAAAGAATTTTTGAATAATGGATCCTCCCTTTTTTTATGGTACTGGGGAATTGAACCCAGGACCTCACACATGCTTTACAAGCACTGTACCGCTGAGCTGCACCCCAAGCCCCTTATTTGCTTTTTATTTTGAGTTGGGGTCTTGCTAAGTTATGCAGGCTACCTCTGGCCTCTTAACCTACTATCCTCCTTCCTCCATGTCTAAATCGCTGGGATTATAGGCATGCACCACCATGCCCGGCTCCACATTTTCATTTTGCACTGGGCTCCACACATTATGTAGCTAGTCTCAGTTGATTATGGTAGCTGGGGTTGGACTATCCAGGCTAATTTCATTGACAAATCTAGAGTCTTGGTAGGGTTGCCAACAAGGCTGGAATATCTCTCCGCCTCTCTGTCTCTCTCTCTCTCTCTCATATAACAAGCTTGGACTTCTTCACATAGCAACTGAGCCCCAAGAATGAATATCTCAAGCAGTGAAGGAAGGCCTCTGATCACACGGGCCGGCCTGGAAAATTACAGAGAGCATTTTCTCCATATTCTGTTGACCAGAACCAGGTATAGGGCTAACCCAGACCCAAGAAGGCTGGGGAAATGGCAACAGAGCAGGTGGGAAGCCATCTTTGGAAACACACCTTACCACACCAGGCTTATGTCTTACCTGCCTTACAGGCCTGAGTTCACAAGAGGACCAGAGAAGGATGTGCCTGCTCCCTCTGCCCATACCCCGTGTCCCACTCCACCATTCTTCCCAACAGGAGCTATGTGAATTGATTTGTTTCAGGCAGATTCAGAAATCTGTTTTGTCCGCTTAGACTCCATGAAGTTCTAAAGGACTGGCCCTGGCCAGACAGGCGCAAAGTCTGTGGGTCACTTTACCAAGTAGGGTGGTGGGAAAAGGGGGGGCTAAGTGAACAGGTGCAGGAAGCTTAGGGACATGGCTCTGCCCTCTCAGCAGTTTGAACAAGCAGGGATAAAGCCTTGCTACTCAACACACATTCTCCAGGCCGGCAGCACTAGCTCCCCTGGGAGCTGGTTAGAATTTAGACTCTACGGCCCCAAGCCGGACCTGCTGAGTCAGCTGCAGCTGAGCCAGAATGTGCCTGTTAAGGTTTAGGGAGTGGCTAGCCTGTACAGCAGTGAGTGCTCAGCATGGCTGCACAGTGGAATCCCCTAGGAAGCTCGCCCAGCTCCTGACACGCTGGCCACACCTCAGACAAACCAAGTCAGAACCTCAGAGGTAGAAGCCCAGCATTAGGATACTTTGTTCCTCACTAGGGAGGAGTAGCTGCTAACGGAGAATGTCAAACATCCAGCTCTGCCATCTCAGACACCACACCGAGTGAGCCCCACAAGGCCCTTCCCAGGAAAGGAGGGAGGCAGGCTGAGCCCTTTACATCTTCTGCAGTTTCCAGCGGGTTCAACCTTCCTTCTCCTCTCCAGGAGCTTGGAGACATTAACTTTCCCAGATTATTCTCTGGATGCTGAGGACCCTGAGATCAACCCATGCTCCTCCTTCCCACATCACTCCTATGTTTGAAGCCAGGACCCCGACGGGCAGCTTCCCATGCAAGTGTGAACAGCAAACAAATCAGCCTGGACACAAACTTCCTCACAGGAACCTCAGGTCAGTGCTGAGCAAACAGCCAGCTGAGCCCCTATCCCACTCTGACCCCCCACCAGGTGGGTGGCCACGTCCAGCCTTTGCATCTGGCCAAGGTAATAAGGTTTTCCAGGACTTCCTGCACCCCTCCCCCATCAGTCCTCCCAGCCTGCTCTCCTCCTAGCCCCGCCCTTCCTGCCTTAGGGCAAAGGGCAAAAGTTTGCTGATAACCCTTGAAACCCATTTGTAGAAGGGCCCTAAAGAGGTTATAGGAAACATAGGAAGGTCTGGTCTAGTGTGCAGAGCTCATAACAAATCTGTCCTTGGCCCCTGCCCAGCGTCACCTGGCATTTTCCTGCAAGGCACACACACACCCTACCACCACCACCAGCATCTCTGTCTTTCTTTCTTCTGAGTGCAGACACTTTTCCTAGATTGTTCTCTCATCCTCTCCCCTCTCTGACTCCATCTGCTTACAAGGCACTTGGAAAGGTCTCACGCATTCTAACCCAGGTCTTTCTGTTTCTGTTCGTTTCATTGATGCTCCTGCCCCACAGACCAGGCTCCCATGGTGAGGATACAGAGTCAGGAGCTGAAGCTAAGAAAGGGGGTGATTTCTTTTCTTTTCTTTTTTTTTTTTTTTTAGTTTTTGTTTGTTTTTGCAGCACCAGGGGTAAAAGGGAGATTTGAACACAAGGCCGTGCACCTGCTAGACAAGCTCTCTACGACTGAGCTGCATCCCCAGCCCCCTTTTTTTATCTTGAGACAGGATGTTGTGAAGTTGCACAAGCTGCCTCTGGCCTCAAACTCATGATTATCCTCCTGTGTTCACCTTCCAAGTCACTAGGATAACAGACATGCCCCAAGGTCCCCGGCTCAGGTGATGACTTCTTAAAAACAGCTCATTCCTTTGTCCCTGTCTTCTTCTGGTGTGGGAAGTTCCATCAGTTATGAGTAGTTAAAATTAGTCAGCCCTTTAAGGGATATACCCTTGAACTGGGGGTATAGCTCAGTGGTAGAGCATTTGCTTAGCCTGCTTGAGGCACTGGATATGATCCCCAGTACCAAAAACAAAAACAAAAACAAGCAAACAAACAAACAAACCCATAGCCAGATGCAGTGACACATGCCTGTAATCTCAGCACTTGGGAGTGTGAGGCAGGAGGATCATGAGTTCAAGGCCAGCATGGGCTATACAGTAGGTTCCAGGACAGCCTGAGTGACATATTGACACCCTATCTAAAACAAAAACAAAAACAAACAAACAAACAAAAAAACAACAACAGGCTAGGGGACTTCCCCCAACTCCTCTATTACAACCCCACCTCTCATGCCCAAGAAGGAAAGTATATAATTATACCCCAGCACTCAAACTGCACCATGCACAAACAGTTTGGTCCTCAATCAATATTTTCAAGAGAGTTCTTTTTCAGTCCTCGATCACTTGCTGGACATTTGATCACTGTGCTAACACCTGTAACAGCTACCATGCTTACCTCTGAACAAAGGGGAAAGCATCACTTTGTATGTCAACCTCAAGCAGTAAAGACCTGACCTTGCACTGTGTACACAATCTTGTGGAGATATATATATATATATATATATATATATATATATATATATATATATATCTCATACAGTCATATGTATACCATACAGTCATACACTCAAGAAACTTTCTAGTGCTAAAAATGAAAGAAAGAGAAACAGTAAGAACAATTGATTAAAAAAAAACTTATTTTTAAGTATGTGAATGGCATATATGTGTCTGAATTAGCCAGTCAGTATGGTGCAGGACCCAATAAATACATTTACATTATTTCTCATGGGAAAAAAATGTGCTTAGTACTTGAACTATTCAGCAATCAACCAGCCTTCCAGAACCCATTGTGGTCAAGTGTGAAGGTACCGTTGTACCTCTTTCTCCTCAAAGGGCTATGGGCACAAAGGAGAAATCCATTCAATTCAATTCAGTAATTTTAAATGGACACTCTCATTATTGGACTCTTCTTTCTTTCTTTTTTCTTTCTTTCTTTCGTGTGTGTGTGTGTGTGTGTGTGTGTGTGTGTGTGTGTGTGTGTGTTACTGGGGATCAAACTCAGGGCCTCAAACATAGTAGGCAAGTGCTCTGCCATTGAGCCACATCCCTAGCCCTCATTGTGGGATTTAGGATCAGACAGATCTAGATGTGTTTTTAAACAATTTACTAGCTGTGAAACAAGTTACTTAGCTGCCCAAAGTCCAGTTTCCTCATCTGGAGAATGGGAATACAGTGCAATTATAGAAAGCAACAAAATAGCATATGTGTATTCTTTTCACAGTGCCTGTGGTATAACAGGGGTTCAGTGGGTGACCATCTCTCCTTCTCATCTCTTTCTTCAGAAACTGGAGGAACACAGAGAATTCAAACTCAACTAATATGTGCTAAGCACCATGGTAGGGTTGGCCAGTGGATAAAAGAAAGAATGAGGTGCTGATCTGGCCTTGGGTTGGCTTATGGATGTCAGGGAGAGTGAGCCAGAAGTTCAGAGACCTAGACTGAGTTTTGCCTTTGAGCAAATCCCTCCTCACAGAGTGGATCCTCAATGTCCTTCTTTCTGGTACAAGAAAGGCCTTTGACTAGATTGCTGCCAAAATCCCAGTCAGCCCCAAAGTGTTCCAAGTGGATAGAAAATGTACTATTTTACTGCACAAGGATTTCCTGCCCTGGTTCTCACTTTTCCTCTCTGACCAATCCTTCTTTCTGTCTTTGCCCATCCTCAACGGTGGGAGCCCCCAAGTGTCTAGACCAGACCTTTTTCTTCTCCTGTAGAATTTTCCCCCTGTAAGATCTTACCCACCCCTGCTCCTTGATAGGCTTCTCTCTCTAGAGAGGTATCTGCAGAACAAAAGCTCTCCAAGGCACTTTCCAAAATTATTAATGTCTTTGTCTTTCATATTCCCATAGAATCTTCCCCCTTGAGTTTGGAAGTTGCATTAGTTAGTTGTGGTTGGGTCTCTCTGTTCCCTCCCCCAACCCCATGCCATGAGACCTTGAGCTCCCAAGGGCAGAACCAGTAATCTCCATTGCTCTTTGTACTCATAAAACCCAACTCACAGAAAAGGCCTCAAACAAATATGTGTTTGTTGACATCAGTCTAATTAAACAGCACAGGATTTCTAAGAGGGTCTTAAAAGCAGCATACATAAGAAAAAGCTAGGAAACACAAGGTGACTGCAAAGTGTCAATGTGTGTTAGCATTTATTGCACCTCCTCTGTCCCTGTGCATTCCGGGGAGGGAGGAACAAACAACCGTGTTTGCTCTTGGCCTGTCAGGTGCAGGGGTTGCAGGAGAGGCAGAGAAGGAGGAGCAGGTGGCCTGAAGCTGAGACAGCCTGGGCAGGGGACTATGTAAGGCTTCCCAAAGGGGTTCTCAGGGCCTCTCACACTGCAGGCTGGGCTTGACCTGAGGCCTAATGGTGTGAGTTCCACATCTCAGCTCCAAAGACCTGCATGTTCAGCATTTTAGCACTTCTGTTTGGGATGAAAATTCCTCCCCTTGGAAAGATGATAGAGAGAGAGAGAGAGAGAGAGAGAGAGAGAGAGAGAGAGAAATAGGCCCTGCAAAAGGGACAGTAAAAAAGGATAAAAGGAAACGAGGCATAGTGACACACACCTAAAATCCTAGCACTTGGGAAACTGAGCCAGGAGGATTATGAGTTCAAGGCAAGTGTGGATTACATACTGAGATCATGTCTTAAAATAAGTAAATAAATGAATGAATAAATAAATAAATACCTATGGTGCACACCTGTAATCCAAGTGACTCCGAAGGCTGAGGCAGGAGGAACTCAAGTTTGAGGCCAGAGGCATCCTGCTCAACTTAGCAATACTCTGTCTCAAAATAAAAAATAAAAAAGGGGCTGGGGTGCAGGTCAGTGGTAGAGTGCTTGCCTAGCATGCATGAAACCCTGGGTTCAAACCCCTAGTACTGCCAAAGAAGAAAAAGAAAAAGGAGAAAAGGGACAAAGATTCCTGGGGGTATTGGGAGAAAGGTCAGCAAAGGGGCCTCCCAACACACCTTTCCCAACTTCCTAGTTGCCCACTGGTTCTGAGAGCTCAACTAGGGCTAAAACATTAGTGCCTGAACCTACACTTCTTCCCTTAATCCAGAGGAGGAAACTCACTCCCTACTTACATGAGATACCCAAGTGCACAGCCTGAGTGATCGGTAAATGTTACCAGTTATTATTATTACCACTCTCTCCTCCTTCTCCTCTCTATCCACTTCCCCTGCATTTTAATGGGCTCTGACAGAGGAATGAAGAGTCCCTTAATGGAGAGATACTTGGGGGGGGGGGAATTTGGTTATATTTATATAAATAAATAAATATTTAGTTTGGCCAGCTGAGTCCTTGGCATTGTGCTGAACCCTGAAGATACAGCTGGTAGCAAGGACTGCAAAAATTTTGAGTGTTTCCAAAAAGATATACAAGTAGAAGGGAGGCCTTTGGTGGGGGGCTGGGAGGAGGGCATAGGGGAACAAGAGGGTAAGGGGGAAGTTATCTGTACAATGTACAATGAAAAGCATATATGGAAATGTCACAATGAAATGCATGTTTCAGAATGAAACACAATTAAGTTTTACATTAAAAATTTCCAATAAAAAATATTCAACAAATGTTGTTGTTGTTGTTGTTAGGTGCCGTCGAGTCGGTATCCGACTCATAGCTACCCTCTGTACAACAGGGGAAACACGATTGTCAGTGCTTCTGTGCTGTTCATAGATTGATTTTTGGGAGGGGGTTGCCTGGTCCTTCTCCCAAGCCTACAGCTTCTGGTGTTTCCAGGCGGTCTCCCATCCAGGTACTAACCAGGCCCGACCCTGCTTAGCTTCCGAGATCTGACGGGATCGGATTCCACAGGGCTACGGCTGCAGGCCATTCAACAAATAAACACACACACACAAAAGTTTTGAGTGTTTTGGAACTCAGTATGGTATAAAATACAAATTCATTAAGTTTCTACTTATTAATTCCATTCATGAGCTGGGTATGGTGGTACATGCCTGGAATTCCAGCAACTCAGGAGAAGAGGCAAGAGGATCACAAGTTCAAGGCCAAAGGCAGCCTGTATAAATTTATGAGAGTCTATCCCAAATAATAAATTTTTTTAAAGAGGGGTGAGACTGAGGCTGCAGCTCAGTGGTAGAACACTTGCAAAGTATGTGCAAGACCCTGGGTTCAAACCCCCAGCTGAGGAAAACAAGATGAAAAAAGAGAAACTTCAAGTAACTTTACTATAAACTTTACTATAAACAAGTAAAAAGAATGATTTTTTAAAAATCCATATACCTACCACCACCCAGCTTTATCAAATATTTTTACTGAAGTTGTTTTGGGTAAAGAAATAAAACAATTACAGCCCAAGTGTCCTTCCCTAATCCTCATCTTTTCTCCCTTTTTAGAGCTCACTCTATTTTGATTGTGGTTTATTACACCAGAGGATGCCTTTAGACTTTTACCATTTGTTATGTTTTATGTTATGCATGTTGTTAGACCCTTTCTATAAATGTTCTGATAGTTTTATATTGTTGTCAACTTATCCAAGCTGGAACTACATTTCCCAGAACTGCCTTCACAACATGGTCCTGGGCTAGGGCTGCCCACAGGAGACTCTGCAGGAAGCCTATGAGCTCAGGAGGCATAAGGAAGCAGCAGCCATGTTGATGATGTATAGAGAAGGTGTTGTGGCAGATCTACTGGTTTACTGTGCAAGCACTTGGGCATGTAGATCCTTCAGCTCCCCCAACCCTCTTCAGTTTCCACAGGAAACAATGTGTGTGCTTAGTTCCAGCAGGAGGGACGTCAGATCTTGTGGGTCACCTGTGTTAACAAAGAAGCTTGGAGAGGGTGTGAAACTGAAGTAAGTTCCAGCTCATTTTTGCTCCTCCTCCTGGGTTCCAGTTCATCTTTGCTCCCCTACTTCCTGTCATCTTTCCCTCCCAACTGCCAGGCTGCAGACTTCAGTTTCCAGCCCAAAGAAGTAAGGCCCTCACATGAACTATGGTAACCAGCCCCCACACTGTGTAAGGTCAAATTCTCAAAATAAGTCCCTTCTTCTATGTCACTCCTAATGATTCTGCTCCTCTGGATCATGATTGATAAAGAATCTGCTACCAGACCAGGTGCTATGGTGCACATCTGTGATCCCAGCCACCCGGGAGGCTGAAGCAGCAGGATCTCACATTTGAGGTAGCCTGCATAACTTAGCAAGACCCTATCTCACAATAAAAAATAAAAAATGGGCTGGGGTGCAGCCCAGTGGTACAGCACTAGCCTAGCATGTGGGAAGCCCTGGATTTAACCAAGAATGAGAGGGAGGAGGAGGAGAAGGATGAAGAGAAGGTGGAGGAGGAGGAGGAGGGGAGGAGGAAGAGGAGAATTTTCTACCAGACACAGTTCCAAGAGGAAGATCGTGGAGGTGAAGGTTCTCTGAATTCAGTCTAGGTTATCTAGAACTGATTCTATGATCTAATTAGATTTACATAAATGACCCTTATGCCTGCAGCCGTAGCCCTGTGGAATCCGATCCCGTCAGATCTCGGAAGCTAAGCAGGGTAGGGCCTGGTTAGTACCTGGATGGGAGACCGCCTGGGAACACCAGAAGCTGTAGGCTTGGGAGAAGGACCTGGCAACCCCGTCCCAAAAATCAATCTGCCATTGAAAACCCTATGAACAGCAGAGAAGCACTGACAATAGTGTTTCCCCTGTTGTACAGAGGGTCGCTATGAGTCGGATACCGACTCGATGGCACCTAACAACAACAACAAATGACCCTTATCGAACTGACCATAGTGATGCACCTGCAGCTACACAGCCAGACCCCGTCTCAAAAAAACAAGCAATATAAAAAAACAAAACTGATCCTTATTGGGGAGACCAAGGCTAAAGAGATAACTGGTACTCCATGTTATATAGAGAAAAAAACTGACTTACAGCAGCACTTATAGACAACTGTAATCAGGTGTTTACAGAAGTCAAAGCTTTGACTGATTAAACTTTGCTTGGATATAATAATTATAATGAGATTGGGAGATTGTTTCTAAGTACCCTGAAGAAATTGGGAAAAGAATGTGATAAGAGTCAGACATGGTAGCGTATGCCTGTAATCCCCACACCTGGGAGGCAGATGCAGGAGGATTATAAATTTAAGACCAGCCTGGGCTACATAGCAGGATCCTATCTTTTTTAAAAAAAAAAAAAAATCCCATTTCAAGGAACATGGAAAAGGACCTAAAAGTCTCATGGCTATCTTATGGAACAAATTATGTTACCAACTTCACAGTTCTTTTCTGTTAAAAATTAGATTTAGCCCAGGTGTGGTGGCATATATTAATACTCCTAGTGACTTTGGAGGCAGGGACAAGAGAATCACAAATTTGAGGCCAGAGGCAGCCTACATAACTTAACAAGACCGTCTCAAGATAAAAAATTAAAAAGAGGCTAAGGGTTTGGTGGAGTGTTTGCAAATTTGCATGAGGCTCTGGTTCAGCCTCCCAGAAACCCCCCCCCCCAATTAGATTTAGATCATTGATTGGAAGTGAGATCCTAAAAATTATAATGGAGATATATATGCCCAGGTTCCAATGAATCTGGTGACCGTAAGCTACTACATTCTGCTGAACTTTCTTTCCCGGGAGAGAGAGCTTTCCACCTCTATCTAAAGAACTTGGATTGACCTTGTCTGAAGAACCTGTAACAGCCTTCCCTCACATGGTGGCCCTCAGGATCTGGATCTACCTCTGCCACCTCTCAATGTTTGTAAAGCCTAGTCCAAAATGCCCCCAGAGAGTGAAGTACAAAGCATAACCCATGAAGGTGGGATACACACCCAAATGATTGCATGATGCTGTCAATTTACATTGAAAGAAACCTGAAGAAATGAACAGACATGGATCCCAAACGTGGGATCAAGAGAGAAGCAATATAAAATCATAAAATCATGTTAGGTTGGATTTCTTTCTTTTCTTTTCTTTCTTTCTTTTTTTTTCTTTCTTTCTTTCTTTTTTCTTTTTCTTTTTTTTTTTTAGACAGGGTCTCACTGCGTATCCCAGGCTGTCCTGGAACTCACTAGGTAGACCAGGCTGTCCTTGAACTTGCATGGATCCTCATGCCTCAGCCTTGTGAGTGCTAAGATCATAGGTGTGTGCCACCATGCCCCACTGAATTTCTTTATAACGGCTCACTGAGCAGAGATTACTGATTCAATGTGTTAGCCTCAGTGATTCTAACACATTGTTCAGTTGGTTGGTTGAAATCTGGAAGCTGAAATGCCAGAACTTCTTTGACATCCTGTAGAAGAAGGTATCTAGTAGCTCAGGAAGATTAGAAAGCTAGGGTAGATTTTAGCAGAGATCCATTTACCCAGCCCTTAATATGTGCTCAGGAAGGTCCAACTGACTCTCCCTTTACCAAGCCTGAGAAAAACACATTCCTGAGGAAAGCTCTAATATGCTTGAAGAACTCTGGCGGCTATTCTCTGCATGCCAAAAGTGATGATGGGAACTGCTTCCAGTGAGCTGGGCTCCCTGAGTTCAACAGGGATGGTGAGATGCCAGGTTAGCAGGACAAAGTGATGGTACTTAATCACCAAAGACAAAGCAGGTGTGCTTACTTGCTTCAGAATGTTATGTGAAAGAACTAACCTCAAACCAGGGATAGTGTCACAGACTTGTAATCCCAGTAGGAGGATCAAATGTTTGAGGTCGACCTAAGCTACATGGCAAGAATCTGTCAAAAAATTTAAAAAAAGTAAAAATAAAATCTCCAAAACCTGACTACAAAGTGACATGAGACTGAGAAAAGAGGCAGAAAGATCCACGATTGCCCACTGCGATTTACTGGGGACTTTCTGACAGAAGGCTGGGATTTAGCTCAGTTGGTAGAGCGCTGCTCTGCAGTCTCTGAGGTCCTGAGTTCGATTCCCAGCACTGCAAAAGTGGGAGAAGGATGTGGCAATGCACTCCCAAGGCAATCCCGAAACAGCCATTGAAAACCTTATGAGGGTCGCTATGAGTGGGACATGACTTGATGGCATCTAACAACAAATTCTGACAGAAGCATAGTCAAGGATGGTAGAAAGACCTGTGGATGCCTGAGATTTGGGTCTGAGCAAGGAGTCTTACAGAACTATCATAAAGAGGGAATTCATCCAAGATAGAATGTACCTGTTTTTTCTCAAGCTAACATCAAAGAGCATCAGGGTTTAGTGGGTCATAAAGTTTCATGTACTTATTCTAATAGTTTTGTTTATTTATAGTATGCTGGGAAACTATGTGAGGGTAGGGGTGGGGGTAGGGCACAGGCCAATATTCCTCAGAGCAATCATAATGGTTATAACTCAAGATGGCTGCAGTCAGGTCAAGTTGGGTCCACACATTACTGTAATGGGCTCACGAAAAATATGGCCATGATGGGAAGAATAGGGGTTAGCCATGCGCTTAGTAATATGGACATATATTCACCAAGGCCAATCTGGCTATAGCTGAGACAAGATAGAAAGAGGGAAATTGGGGGAACATGGAACAGGAAAGAGCTTTCGTCCTAGGATCTGGTTTGAATCTCACCAGCTGAGAATCAAGAACTTTGACACAACTACCAAGAAGACTGCTGTGAGGACTGCCTGCCTATGCTGTTAGAACCATTATTTTTGAGAGACATTTTAAATAATGAAAATGTTAAAGTAGCAATAAGCCATGCCAGGGGGCAAAATGTATGCAACCCTTAAGTTTTACTTTCACCTCTGTAATTCTGTGCTTCTTTGAGACATGTTCTGGCAACTCCCTTGTGGTTCTTTTCTTAAACCTATACAATGTATAATCTCATTTTACTAAAGGGAAGTTCCTCCAATAGAAAAATGTAAACAATCACATTTCTTATTTTGATATTATTGGCACCTCCCCAGCCGATGACAAGGGCCTTTCTGGGCTCACATCACACGTGGGCTCCAGAGGAGCACCCAGGACTTACATTATATGGGGCGTGCCCTGCGTTAAAATAGAACCAGAGGGAACATGTTTGCCACTCTCCCCTTTTTGGTTTCCTCCTCTTCAGTATCTAGGTAAGTCCTCATCTGTGTCTTGGATGCCTATCTCTCTCTCTGAGTGCCCCATGTATTCTAAAGTGTGTACTTAATAAACTCCATGACTTTGTTTCACTCTCTCTGGCTCATCCTGAAATTCTTTTCTGTGACAAAGCCAAGCACCCAGCTTAAACTCAGTGAAGGTCCCAACTAGGGGAACTCCTCAGGCTAGGCTGATCTCTACCTCTCTCCTGTGCTGCTGGTGACATAGCCACTGCTGAGTGCTGAAATCTGCCAACAGCAGAGACCAACACTGAGGCTGCAATATGAAAGCCAACTTGGTGGCTTGTTGGTTATGTAGAAAGGGACAGTGCTTTGTTCTCATTGGAAAATCCATTCTCTGTGACATACATTTGCCTTCTATATCCACAATGCTTCTGCCAGGATTACCTGTGTAAACTCACAGAATGCCTCATTTACTATCATGGCATTCTACACAGCATTGCTTCTGACCAAAGCATATATTTCACAGCAGGTGAAGTGCAGCAATAGACTCAGGCTTATGGGATTCACTAGTCTTACCATGTTCCTCATCACCTGCTTATGGCAACTGCTGGGTGGCAACACCTTGCAGCGCTTTGGAAATTCCTTCAGGATTTGGGATATGCTGTAAGCCAGCTATATGTTGCTTGCTTGAACTCACAGCAACGAACATATAGCTCTGGGAGAAATCTCAAACCAGGATTTGTGGGTCAAAGAGGGAAAAAATGAGAACAGACCTCCTTAAAATAGCACAAGGTGTTTCTCTAGCAAAAGTTTTGCTTTCTCTGTAACTGTAGGCTCTGGAGATCTAGAGGTATTAGCTCTGGAGAGCTATTTCCACAGGGCACACAGCAGTGGTTCTATTGAAATGGAAGTTAAGATTGCCCCTGGCTGCTTTGGCCTTCTCTTGCCAATGAATCCACAGACAAGGGAAAGGATTATTGTACTGCCTGGGGTGATTTATCCTGACTTTTAAGGAGGAGGGAGAATGGGGACCGTCTTGGCATACCCAAGTCATGTGATTAAAGCCCAAAGCAGAACTACCACAACTCAACAGAGGACAGCTAATACCTGGGACCGGGAACAAAGAAGTTGTGTTCTGGCCTCACACGATAAGCACCAGGTTTCTAAGGTGACTTTTTACCCCCAGGATCAACCAAACTCATTTGATTTTTCATGATCCCAGAGCACAACTGGAGGTTTCAGGCACTGTCACTGCCTTGTTTCTGTTCCACTTTGGGAGCACAGAAATGTTTATCTTGTTTTTAAGCCTGACTTTGTCTATAAATTTGTCTTGTGGTATTTTACCTATTATTTGCTCTGTAATTTAAAGGGGGTGGGAAATTTACCAAAAGATTTCACGGTGCCATCTTTTGGGGTTGCTTTTATAACAGGGTCTCACTAGGTAGCTGGCCTTGAACTCACAGCAATCCTGTATCAGCCTCCCAAGTGTTGGGATTACAAACATGCACCACCATGCCGAGCTCTGTGTCATATTTTAATAAACTTTATTAAGGTATGACACCATCATCCAAAAGCAAGGAATCTTCTGATGTTTATTTACATCAGAATAAATCTATGCTGCAATTTATACTGTTTCTATAATTAATACTGTTATGAAAGTAAAAAAGCACAGCATACATGCTGAATTTTCAGAAAGTGTCAAGATTTGTGTAACTAGTACCCCATGCCCAGAGCACAGTAAGCATGGATCCCTGCACCCCAGGTAATCTCACTTTCCAGGCTACTTGCTGGGCTGCTCAAAAGGTAGTGCAGGTTTTGACTCAAAGTGAAGCAATATTCTTCTCACCTCTATCTGGCAGAGCAGAAGGGGAGTGTTTGCGTCCCCAACAGCCAAAGACTAGGGGAATGACATGGAACCACCCTCAACCTGACAGAGTAGCTTCAGTGTTAGACATTAATTTGGGAAGGCAGAATACCATGAGAGCCTGGGAATAAGGAATCCCTCAGAGCTCCACAATCACAGCCTAGGGCTCACCATGCCCCAGATCAATTCTAAAAATGTTGAGTACATGAACTCACTTAATCCTCACCTCAACCCCAAGGTAACAAATGCTATTATCCACTTTACAGGTGTTGTTTTTGTTGTTGTTAGGTGCCGTTGAGTCGGTCCAGCTCATAGCGACCCTCATAAGGAAATACAAACAATAACGTCTAATTTGCCCAAAGACAGCGGCTAAAAAGTATGGATTACCTATCTGTAAAACGGGCATATACATGCCTGCCCTATACCCTGGTAAGCAAGGAGTCTTGTAGTCTCTCATTTCTTATGCTTTGGCAATGAATTAGTATTAATCTAAAACTGTTACAATACGGTACAATTTGTATCTAAACTCTCGGTGCTTTCCCCCTCCTTCCATCTTTTTGGAAATAGGAAATATTTTTCAGGTGGGGTCCTAGGTAGTGAGGGCACAGAAAACTCCTGGAGAGATCTAAAGGAATTGGTAATCACAGCGATGTCTTCCAGAGTCTGGGAATAGAATGGGAAATATATTATTTGCTGTGCTTATAAATAAAACATTTAAATTTGCCTTCTGTTTCAAAGATAGCCAGGGGCTAGGGATATAATTCAGTGGTAGAGCGCTTACCTAGCAAGTACAAGACCCCGGATTTCATCCCCAGCGCCAAAAGATTTGCAAAGAAGGTGCAGATTAGTCAAGGCCTGGTAGGCACTGGCCCAACCTCAGATCACTGCTGAGTGAAGCAGCGAACATCACTGCTCGAGATTGAGTGCCAAAGACCGAGTGTCCAAGAACATCAGAGAGCCAAAGTGAGCTCAAGGTCCTTTCCCAGACTGCACTAGGATGCACACTTTTAAATGCCGGAAGAAGGGAAGGAGGGAGCACACTCTGGTGCTCTGCCCACCTTGCCTCGCCCCCAGTAGGGTGGGACCTGGGGCTGCCTAGTGCGCTCTGACTCTAGAAGCCCAGCAGCTGCCTCAGGAAGAAAAGGCCGGACCCTGTCCCCTCCTTCTCCTGCCCCACCCCTCCAGGTTTAAGAGCCCTCCCAAATAGCTGTGGCTCTTGTTCCTGGGCGAACAGTCTTGCTTGTCTTCTTGCACAGGGTCTTCTCACTCGCCTCTCGTGCGTCCTACACGATCCCGGGAGGCCCTCCCGGCTACTCTCCCAGTGCCTGTCCCAGGAAGGGCCGCGCCATGCCCAGCCCAGCGCCCCGGCTGCCTGCTCCCTCTGGCGCTCAGGTCCAGCCCCGGCGCTCCCGCCGCTCTCCGGGGCCGGCGTCCCCAGTGCCCCCGCGCCGCCTGGCCAGCCGAGGCACGCTCCTCTCTCCCGGACGCCTCGAGTCCTCCTTCTCTGTCGAGGCCATCCTGGCGAGGCCCGGCCCACGCGCGCAGGCCGCCTCTCCGCACCCAGTTTGCACCTGCGCGGCTTCGGGGCTCTGGACCGCTCCTTCTATGTCTCCGGCCTCGGTGCTGCCCTGGGCATGCCCCGCAACTTGGCCGCCTGCCTACCTAAGTGTGGGTGTCTACCCGCTCTGTCCCCAGTTCTCCGTGCCGGGGCTGCGCGTGGCTTACTTCTGTGGCCTCCAGGGCTTTGGCGTCTCAGGTAAGGCGGGCTCCGGCTCCCGCGTGCAGACTAATGGGCAGAGGGTGGCGATTGGAAGCCGAGATGGCCCTGACGGAGAGGAGTCTGAGTTTGAGAAACACACTCGGCTGGCTTGTGACCTTACAGTTGAAATCAAGGGCCGAGTCAGGGTCTCGCTGAGAATAACCCCAGGGTGAAGCTTCCCCCGCCAGTTGCTGAAGTGGCAGCAGGCGGGTGTGAGGGTGGGTGCGGAACGGGAGGTACCGCTGGGCGGGAGGGAGACTGATCCGGAAGACCAGCGCTGCAAGGGGACCCAGCCCTGCTCCTGGTCCCTGCGCTCCTGGACTCCCTCCCACACTCCCTTTGGGGTAATACTTGGTGGTGCAAACATTTCCCAGTTTTTGCGTGAAGTGGATGCTACAGGTGGTGCTGTTGAGGGAGCTGCTTGTTAGGAACTGGCAAAGGCCCAGACTCCACTGGTGCCCACACTGCTGGCGTCTGTAGGATACAACTTAACGACCTCCAGCCTGCGTACTTGTAGCTGGGGCGCCAGGCTCTTCATGCCAGTGCGATTTAACTGTTGAGGTAACTCTCCTCCAGCTGTACCTACACGAGCTTTTGCCCTGTTTGACTGCCGTCATGCTTCCCCCTGTCCCCACCAGGAAAACAGGAGCAAAGTTAGTTCAAGACTTAGCAGCCCATACCAAGATTATTGTAACCCAATCAATCTTGCCTGGTTTCTACTCTGGGGCACCCCTCCATCCTATAGTACATTTATGCCTGGACTGCCAACCTAACCCAGATTCACACCTTTAATGGTGGCAGTCTTCGTCCATTCTTCTCAGGCTCTTCATACACTTGAGGGCTGAATTTCAGTTTATTAATTTACGTTTTAGTTATCTCATTTTCTATTCCCTTTCCTTCCTTCCTTCTTTCCTTCATTTCCTTCCAATACTAGGGAGTTGAACACAGGGCCGCAAGCATGGTAGGTAAGTGTTCACCACTAAGTGATTCTCCTACCCCCTACCCTTTTAAATTTTGAGACAGGGTCTTGGTAAGTTGTGCAGGCTGCCTCTGGCCTTGAACTTGAGATCCTCCTGCCTCAGTCTTGAGTCACTGGGATCACAGATATAACACCTGGTGCTTGGCCTGTTGTCTCATCCAGAGTTCAAACTTCAAAATGTATACTAAAATACACAGAGAAGAGTTTCCTTGCCTGCCTGTTTCCCCTAGCCACCTACTTCTGGAGGCATTTTATGCATATTTTATACCTGAATGTGTGTGTATGTATGTACATGTATATATACACATATGTACCCACACATCTACTCTTTATCCTTTTTCCTATACCATACACACTGCTCTATACCTTATTTTTTTCACTTGACCATGTATCTTAGAGGTTTTTCCAGTCCATAATGAGCTCCTTTCACAGCCCCAGAATAGTTCATTGTAAGAATGTGAGATAATTAGGTCCCATTGGTTATTCTCATCATTTACTATTCTATACAGTGCTGCAATGAATAACCCTGGGCATAAGATATTCCTGTATAGGTGGAGTTGCTGAGTTAAAGTTATGTGCTCATGTAGTTTTGCCAGATTGTCCTTCACAGAGTTTGAATCCCCTTTGTACTTCCTCAGCTGTGTGTAAGAGTATCCCTATCCTCACAAGCTGATAGGAGAAAGCAATGGTATCTTGGTGTCAGTTCAATGAGCATTTCTCTAATATGTGAGGTTGAACATTTTTGTGTTTAAGAGCCATCTATATTTCCTTTCCTGTGAACTATTTATGTACTTTGTCCATTTTTCTAGTTAGACATTTAAAACAATCCATTTGTACCAAGCGTAGTGGCTCATACCAGTAATCCCGGTGATTTGAGAGGCAGGGGGCAGGAGGATTGCAGGTTTGAAGCCAGAGGCAGCCTAACTTAGTGAGAACTTGTCTCAAGATAAAAAATAAAAAATGGGCTGGAGGTGCAGCTCAGTGGTAGAGTGCTTGGAAAGCATGTGTGTGACCCTGGGTTCAACCCCCAAGTACCACTGCCCCCCCCCCAATCTACTTGTAGAAGCTCTTTTTTATTTGTTCGGTGAATTTTTTTGTGTACTTGGAAGCTCTTTTTATATTGGGAAAGTTAGCCCTTTCACTGTAATGACTTTCAATTTTTTTCTCAGATTATTGGCCTTTGACTTTGATTATAATGTGTGGTTTTTGTCATGCAGAAAAATTAATTTTTATGTGTTTGTATTAATCTTTTTATAAATGAATTATATGTCTTATCATGACTTTCTCCACTCCAAGATCATAAAATAATTCATCCTTGGTTTCTTCTAGATTTTTGTGGGTACATCTTTTTACATTCAAATCTTTGCTCCATTTGGAATTTTTCTTAATACAAAGTGTGAGGCATGGATTCAGCTTAAATTTTCCCACATCTGGAAATAATCCATGTCTTTCCCCACTGCATTATCTGTTATGTGTTTTTAATACATATGTGTATATGTGTGTGTGTGTGTGTGTGTGTGTGTGTGTATGTGCCTGCAGCCGGAGCCCTGTGGCATCCGATCCCGTCAGATCTCGGAAGCTAAGCAGGGTCAGGCCTGGTTAGTACCTGGATGGGAGACTGCCTGGGAACACCAGGTGCTGTAGGCTTGGGAGAAGGACCTGGCAACCCCCTCCCAAAAAATCAATCTGCCATTGAAAACCCTATGAACAGCAGAGAAGCACTGACAATAGTGTTTCCCCTGTTGTACAGAGGGTCGCTATGAGTCGGATACCGACTCGACGGCACCTAACAGCACAACAACATATGTGTATGTATGTATGTATGTGTGTGCATATATATATATATATATATATATATATATATATATATATATATATATAATTTTTTCCCCCAGTACTGGGAGGTTGAACCCAGAGCCTCGCTCATGTTAGGCAAGGGCTCTACCATTGAGCTGCATCCTCAGCGCATTATTCTTACATTTTATTTTGAGATAGGGTCTTGCTAAGTTCTCAGACTACCTCTGGACTGGAACTTGAGATCCTCCTGCCTCAGTCTCCCAAGTGGCCAAAATTACAGGCATGTGCCACTGTGCCTGGCTGTTATAATTTCTGTAATAGCCATTGACTTTCACTTGCTCTGTGCCTGGCATGGTGCTAAGCACCTCACAAGTACCAAGTTTTTAAATCTCTGTGATGTCTCTGAAGTAGAGATTGTTATTGCCGTTATACATATGAGGAAATCAAGTATATTGTCTTGCCCAAGGTTCTATAGCTAGTAACTGGTGGTGAAAGCAAGGATTGCAACTGGTGGTAAAAACAAGGATTCCAACTGGAGTGCTTTAGGAACACAAAATATGGCTTAATTTCTTCTCTCTGTGGTCCATAACTACTTCAGATTCTGAACAAGGTGGGAGGTCCATTGGGCTGTATGCCTGCTGGGCTTTTCCTGGTCTGTGGGTCCTACCTTAGGCAGGCAGCAGGCAAGCCTGGTGAGCCCAGTGATTGGAGTCCTGAGCAGAGGGGCCTTTAACCCTACCCACTTCTCTGAGACATTCTGAGTGCCAGCCCTGAGGCTTCTGGTGGTTGAGTATCTTAGCACTACTGTTGTCATTCTACACAGAACATTCTCCTTCCAGATAGCCCAATGGCTCATTCCCTTATCCCCTTCACACCCTGACTCAGTCCTGCCCCCTGGTTGACTCATCTCCACTGGTTCACAGTTTGGTGAGCTGAACTGAATATAACCTTTAGAAAAGGGCATCTCTTCTTCCAAGCAGATACAGCACTTTTCAGGGAGCAAGAATTGGCCTGCAAAAAGTGGGCAGAATGTCACATACCTCTCAACCTTTTAGCTGGGTATATATGCATGATCACGGGCTGTACAAAGTGGTGCTATTAAAAGGTCACCACAATATGATGACCACCATTTCTAAAGATGCAAACTACCTCCCAATGGTTATACACACTCACCTTCTCCCACCTTCTCTGTTTTTTTTTCTCTCTTTAGTTCTTATTGCTGACATAGTGAATGTTTTACTATTTACCTTGTTTACTGTTACTTGTTACTCCTAAGATGTAAACTCCATGAGGACAGGGATTTTTTGTTTTGTCCTACAACTTGCTTGACACATAGAAGACATTCAAAAAGTATTTATTAAATGAATGAAAAGGATGAAACCATGGAGGTCCCTTCTCTGCTCCTTTGAGCAGTCAAGGAAAGAGAGAAGGGTAACCAGGGAGGAGTTTGGCAACTCCCATTAGGGGCCAGAAATTAAGCCTCTTGGTTGGAGAGTTGTGGAGGCAGAGTCTGAGAGTATTGTCCTCTCTTTCTCATTTGTTTGGTTTCAGTCATTTCTGCAGTCTCTTTCCACTCTGACTTCTTTCCGTGTTACCTGGCCAAGGGGAAGGCAGAGTAATGAAGTGTGTGTATCTTCTCTCCTCCAAGATGGGTGGGCAGGTAGCTGCTGGCTAACCTCTCCTGCTCCTGGTTGTTCTTTAGGCTTGGAGCTGGCTCATCACCCAGGCTTCTGGGCCCCCCACGACTGGACCGCTACAGAGGATCTTCAGGACATTGAGAGACACCAAAAAAGGGTTCGAACTATGTTTAACTTGGAGCAGCTGGAAGAGTTAGAGAAAATGTTTGCGGAACAGCACAATCTAGTAGGGAAGAAAAGAGCCCAGCTGGCAGCCAGGCTCCACCTTACAGAGAACCAGGTGGGAGCAGGGACTCCTACGGGGACTGGGCTGTACCTGGGGACCAACACTACCTCTGGAAGGCCCTACATGGGAGAAGGGTGGGGAAAAAAAGACATAGATCTTTCTCTGGGCCAGGCTTTTGGGGAAACAGGCCCTAACTTCTTGCACTTTCTTTATGTAATGAAGAAAATAATCCCATTTAAAGTTACATTATGGGAACTATATGATGTTAATCTAGAACTTTATTATAAAGTATTTCCATGCTAAATAAGGAGTTGTGAGAACAATTAAGTAGGTATTTAAGAGACTAAGCATTAAAAAAGGTAATAACTATTCTCTTGAACTCAGATTCCCCTCCAACTACTGTGCCATTTCTCTATTCCATTCATAGGCAAACTTCTCAAGAACTTGCTATGTGTATTCTCTCCATATCCTCACCTTCCATTCATTCTTTTTTTTTTTTTTTTTTTTTTGAGACATGACTTCAGACTTCAAACTCTAATTCCTCCTGCCTCTGCCTCCCGAGTGCCCATTAATAGCTTTTGCTTTTTTTCTTCAGTACTGGAGAGTTGAACCCAGGGCTTCACCCAGTATAGGCAAGTGCTATACCACTGAGCTGCACCCCCAACCCCCCTCTTTTATTTTTTATTTTGAGACAGGGCCTTAAGTTGTGCAGGCTGTTTCTGGCTTCAAATAGAGATCCTCTTTTGAGGCTGATACCTCAGCCCCCTAAGTCACTGGTATCATAGGCATGTGCTATGATGCCTGGCCTCATTCACTCTTCAACTTATTCTAATATAACTACTTTCCTTCCCATTCCATCAAACTTCTCAGCCAGAGCCAAGTGTGGTAGCACATGCCTATAATTTCAGCCCTCAGAGGCTGAGGTAAGACAATCACCAGTTAAAGGCCAACACAGGGAGTTTAGAAGCCAGCCTGAAATACATCATGAGACCTTGCCTCAAAACAACAACAACAAAAAAAAAAAAATCAAAACTATGTCTTAGCAAAGTCTCTGATGACCTCCATGTCGCCAAACCCACCAGATGCTTTCCTTTCCTAAGCTAATTCCATTGCTCAGCAGTTCTCTGTAGGGCTGACCATGTCTTCCCTTACTGAAACTTTCTCCTCTTGGCTTCCAGACACTACACTCTTTTGGTTTTCTTCCCAGCTCTCTGGTCACTATTATCTCCTTTGCAGGCTACCTTTCCCTTTAGGACCTTGGCATCTTTCCCCAGCTGATCTCATGTATTCCCATGGTTTAAAATCCCATCTCTAGGTGGTATATGCCTGTAATCACAGCGACATGGGAAGCAGAGGCAGGATGATCACAAGTTTAAGGCCAGAGGCAGCTTGTGTAATTTAGCAAAGCCCTGTCTCAAGATAAAAAATTTAAAGGGGCTAAGGGTATGGCTTAGTGGTAGAGCATTTGCAAAGTACGTGCAAGGCCCTGAGTTTAGACCTCCAGTAATTTAAAATAAACAAATGAATAAAAATAAAAATAAAATAAAATATTATCTCTAAGCTAATGACTCCCAAATTTGTATCATTACCTTCCCTGCTGACTTGTACACCTACCTACCTCCTTAACATCTCCACTTAAGTGGATGTCTCATGGGTAGGCACTGAAAACTTCATAAGTCTAAATCTTATTCTTGGTTGTTTTTTTCTCCCCAGATCTGTTCCTTTCTCAGTACATGGTCCCACCATTTATTCAGTTGTTCCAAAAACTTGTCATCCTATATTCCTCTTCCTCCTCCTCTTCTCCCACTTTCAATCATGGGAAGCCTTGTCACTTCTACTCCAAAAATGTGGACAGAATTGCTTCATTTCTCTCCATTGCCCCTAGTTAATATCTCCATCTGCCACTGGATCCCTGCAGCACCCCCTCTGTCTCTGCCCTCATCCATCCTCCACATAACAGCAAGATGTGCAGTTCACTTCAGATGTAAACAGTACTATGTCACATTCCACTTACAAGCCTTAAAGGTGACACTCCCTCCCTATGGCCTTCATGGTCCTGAGTGTTTTGCCCCCACCAGCCTCTTCCACCTCCCCTTACTTCACTATCCTCTCTCACAGCCATGCCTTCCTGCTTTCTGGTCCTCATACACTCTGGGCTTGGTGCCAACTCAGAGCCTTCCTATAGGCTGTACTCCTGCTCCACCCAGCCTGCTTCTCTCTGTGCCCACCAGGCTGGCCTCTCACCCTCTAAACCTCAGTGCTGGATCCTCAGGAAGACTCTCCAGCCCAAACCCCTGTTTGTGTTCCCATTTGTGCTTATATCCTCTTCATTTGTTTACAATTATTTTGACTCTACCTCCACTATATGGTGAGCTCCATCAGGGCAGGGACCAGACCTCTAGTGCTCAACACCGTGTTGTCACCACCTACAATGGCAACAGCACATCACAGGAGCTCACTAAGTGTCTATGTGAATGGATGAATGGTGACTGGAGTTATAAAGGAGGAATTTTTTGGGGGGGGGTTGTTTGGGTTTTTTTGTTTGTTTTTTGAGACAGGGTCTGGCTAAATTACACAGACTTCCTTTGGTCTTGACCTTGTGATCCTCCTGCCTCTGCCTCCTGAGTCACTGGGATTATAGGCATGTACCACTGTGCCCAGCTAACACAGATTTTTTTTGTGTGGTATTCGGGGTTGAACACAAGGCCTCACGCTTCCATGCTTTGCAAGTGCTGTACCACTGAGCTGCACCCCCAGCCCATTTTTTCACTTTTTTGAGACAGGGTCTCACTAAATTACACAGACTACCTCTGGTTTCGAACTTGTGATCCTTGTGCCTCTGCTTCCTGAGTCATTGGGATTACAGGTGTGCACCACTGCACCCAGTGGCAGGACATTTTGGAGGAGGTGCTTCCCTTAGCAAAAAGAACAAAGTTTGTCCAGACAGCAGGAGATGGGGACTCTGGGATTGGAGGAACAGTGGTCACATTTTGCTCGTCACATTCTGATATCTGCCCCCTTCCTCTAATTATAGGTGAGGATCTGGTTCCAAAACCGCAGGGTCAAGTATCAGAAGCAGCAAAAGCTGAAACTGCCCACCACATCTTCTGTGGCCACCTCCCTGGACGAGCCCTCCAGCAGCTCGGACAGCAGAAACCAGAGCAAAGATGCTGAGTCAGGAGGGGCCATCTGAGGACCAGGACAGAGGCCTTACCTATACCTTCTGGGCTAGTTCTTAGGGGGGCACCCACTGGACCTCCCGGCCCCACATCTCAGTGAAGAGTGTACTCAGAGTCAGAGGACACCACATGAATTTGAAATGTCAAGCTGGGGACCCCTTTTCTGTATCAACCTCTGGGAGCAGGAATAATGGAATGGTCTGAGGCATAGACTATGGTCTTCACCTATCTTTGGCTAAGTTACTAAATGTCTGTGCTGCTTTTCCTCCTCTGTATACTGGGTATATATCAATACCCAATTACTTATACCTCCCAGCAGTGAGATGATGTCTGTAAAGAATTTAAAATGTATGGGCCCAGTGGTAAGGGTTCCTAACCATTAGGGCTTATAGGCCGTCTCACCTGGGGAAGGGGGATCTGCCCCAGCCCTGACTTCCTGGGGTTAGTAAGTCCTTTCCTGGCCTGGCTGAGGAGGAGAAGGAGGCCTCCTTGTATCAGTGTCTGGGCATGGAAGACTCCTCCCCACCAGAGATGGTAGAGTTGAGAACAAAGAAGAGGGAAAAGTAGACTTCTTAGTCTACTTCTCACAGAGTTTTTCAATGCTCTGTTTTGTCAGAACTGTTACTACTCCCATAAGAAGCTCAGACCCAGCTGCCTCTTTGGAGGAAAATGCTACCCTGACTACCATTTTTTTTTTTTTTTTACCTCCAGCTACCTGCCTTTCCCCTTCCCCATCTTTATGTAGAATAGGGAAATTTTACTCCAGTTGGTCATAAACTCTGCTGTATTTTCATAAGGCAGTTATATTCCTCTCCACAAGACCCTGTCTCTTGGCTCCCTTTTCCTCTCAGGAGTCTGCTCCATTTCTCTCTAGGAAGCCCATTAACAGCCTACTCCTGTGAAGCCAGCCACTAGTATTTTCAGAGCTAATTTCTGTAGCACAGGTGATTCATTCTACAATGGCTTCTGGGACTGAGGTGAGGGGTGGAAGGAGGCCTGCCCTGCCTCTTGGTGGTAGACAGCAGGTCCCTGTCTTGCTGCTCTCAGGGCTTGGTTTTCTGAAATAGGAGAAAGAAAGGCCTGACCAGGAGGCAGCCTTGCAAACAACCTGCCCCCAATGCAGTGGACTCCTGGACACCAAGTGGCATGCTTGAAGGGATCCAGGGTCCAGCTTCAAGACCTTCTTTGGCCCTATCTTCAGAGAAATCTTGCCTAATGCTAGACTTGAAGTCAATTTTGGTCAAAGGAATCTAGCTGCATCTGCCTATTTGAGGAACAACTAGCTCACTTTTTTTTTTAAATCAATAGGTCAGTTATCTATTAAACAGTAACTACGGTGTACCCAATCCCCAAATGTCATGAGACCCAGCAGATGCAGACATGGGTCCCTTTTTAAGGAATACAAAGTCAATTGGGGGACAAGGAAACAAAATAGGACATGGTGGTCAGGTCTAGCTGTGAGGATAGATACTATCGGCCAGTGGTTGGTAGCCTTTTTGGGTCCTGAACAAGAGGATACACCCCTCTCCTGTTCTCAGAACAATGCATATGCACAAGGCAGGATAGAAGAACAGGGAAAATTTAGGGGACATGGGAAGGAAAGGGCTTTTCACACTGAGTCTTATCAGCTTAGAATTCTAGCACAACCAAAAAAAGGAAAGCTACTGTGAGAACTGCTTGCATAGAATCCTGTGCTCCCCTGAGAATCTCACAAAGCCAGATTATAGACTAGAATTAAAATTAACAGGCCTAGGTGATTTCCTTGTGACTAGATGTAGTGAGAATCTCCTCAACTATCCCAATCTAGGCATTTGAACAATGCACCTGCTGGGACCTCCGTGAGCAATGTAACTTCAAAAACCTCAAAAGCATACGTGTATATATATCCATTGTAAAAGACACCCATGTACGTGGTCTGTCCACACACCCAGGTTTTGCTCTGAAGCATGCACTGTCTCTCAACCTTTATATAATAAACGCTAAACTCTGCTCCATTCTTTGTCTCATCCTGGAATTCTTTTCTGTGTCTGAGACAAGAACCCCATGTCTCCCCTG
The DNA here is from genome assembly GCA_007922755.1 of Pedetes capensis. Classification (NCBI taxonomy): domain Eukaryota; kingdom Metazoa; phylum Chordata; class Mammalia; order Rodentia; family Pedetidae; genus Pedetes; species Pedetes capensis. The sequence goes on from VMDO01010032.1 coordinate 50,183, forward strand.
AGTGGAGGTCCCAAGAAGGGGAACTCCTCAGGGCCCGTGTTAACATTGGGATATAGCACTGCGAACAGCTGCTGACATGCAAAGTCTCCTGCATCTAATTTATGGGGCACTCAGACATAGGTCCACTATGGATCACTCCACCACCCCAGGCTGCAAGCCTCCGAAGCTTGTGGAGACTCTAAGAAAGGCACACATCCAGCTGGGTCTTTCATAGGACAGCCTGCCCCACTGCTGGAGGATTTACAGAGAATGACAACCTTGACTCAGACTTCGCAGATGGGGTGAGTGACCCTAGAGTATAAGCTAGTTCTTCCCTTCAGGATGAAAGTCAGAGAGAATAGGAATAAGTCAGCCTCCCCCTGTCCCACCTCTTGGCTGGGTCCAAGGCTGGGTCTGAATTAAGACAAATCGCTGTGTGGACAGAGGCAACACACATAAACATGAACTGGGATTACATTAAAACTATGTGCGAATACATAGCCTCTCAGACACAAAACTGCACAGATGTAAAAGCACAAAGACAGGCCCAGCTACTCCCAGTCAGTGAACCAAGGGCCAAAAATTCGTGCTGGTTAGAGTGCAAATCCTTGCTGTTAGTGGGCACTCGGGCAGGGGCGGGGCCTCGGGGGCGGGGCCTCAGGGGTCGAGGCGGGGCCAAGGGTCAGAAGGCGGAGGCGCGCCCAAGATGGCGGCCTCCATGTGCGACGTGTTCTCCTTCTGCGTGGGCGTGGCGGGCCGGGCCCGGGTAGCAGTAGAAGTTCGTTTCGTGAACAGCGCCAAGGTGAGGGCAGGGCGAATCCCAGTCTGGAACCCCTACCCCGTCCGCCCTTTGGAGACAGCGCCGGGGACCCACGCCCAGAGCCTAGAGGCTCCTTTACCGCACGAACGGCACGGCCCGCGACTCCATGTCCCTGTGCCCAGGCTCCCGGCACGGTCACGCGGTCGACCCCGGCCTCCGGAGTCTGCGTGCTCGCCCCCTCGCTGGGGTACTTGGCCTTCCTGCCCGGGGTCCAGCTGCGGCCGCTCTGAGCAGGGTTGGGAGGTCTCTGGGCCTCCTAGTCCAGGCGTTGCTGGGCATTGCTGCTGGGCCGGGGGAGCGGTGGGAGGGGACGTGCCAGGCAGATGGTACAAAACAGCATAGGTACAAAACAGCATAGATCCGCAGGGACCTTTCTAAGTGAGATATGGGTAGGAGGATTAGAAGAGAGGCCAGCACCCTTCACAAAGTGCTAAGGAACTTGGACCAGAACCCAAACGCCGTGAGAGCATTTGAGAGGTTTTAAGCAAAGGAGTGACATGATTTCGATGTTTTTATTATTGTGTTTTTTAGAAGTTCTTTGTAGAAAAAAAAATTGGAGATGCATGTAGGGAAAATAAAGGAAAAAGTCATTCATAATCCTGTACCTGCGCTAATATGTGTATATTAAACTCACGTTTTGGGGAGCTGCTTTTTTAATGCAGAAGTGAATCTTTCAATTAATAAATCTGTTTTTACGTATTAATTTAGCCTGCAGCCATACCACTGTGGTGTCGGATCCCATCAGATCTAGGAAGCTAAGCAGGGTTGGACCTGGTTAGTACTTGAATGGGAGACCGCTTGGGAACACCAGGTGCTGTAGGCTTGGGAGAAGGACCTGGCAACCCACTCCCAAAAAATAATCAGCCATTGAAAACCCTATGAATAGCGGAGAAACACTGACAATAATGTTTCACCTGTTGTACCTAAGGTGGCTATGAGTTTGACACCGACTTGACTGTACCTAACAACAACAATATATTAATTTGAAAGAGTTGAGTAATATAGTCTATTTCATGAGAGGGTCATACTTCACTCAGCCAAACCCTTATTTATAGACGCTGTATGTTGTATCTTATTTTTCACCCCTGGAATCAGAGGTCTTGGAGCTTAATTTCTTATGGACATCATTTTGTTCCCTCCAGCATAATTTTCTTGTTATCTTTGCCAGATGGCATGTGCATGTGTTTATTGCATTGTTCTCATTTACATTTCTTTGGGTACTGGTAAGGTTGAATAGTTTCTTTTTCTTTTTCTTTTGTCTTTTTTTTTTTTTTTTTTTTTTTTTGCGGTACTGGGGTTTGAACCCAAGGCTTTGAGCTTGCATGCTTTGCAAGTGCTGTTCCACTGAGCTGCACCCTCCGCCCATTTTTTTTACTTTTTGAGACAGGGTTTCACTAAATTACACAGACTGCCTCTGGTCTGGAACTTGCGATCCTCCTGTCTCTGCCTCCCGAGTTGCTGGGATTATAGGCATGTGTCACCACACCCAGCTAGGTGGTGGCTATGTGTATCCTTGGTCTTTGCCTAAGATGTTGGCCCCCTAGTCATCTGTCTCCTGCTGTCAATATCTTCATATTAATCCCCTTTCCCAGCCCAAGCTTCCCTTGCCGCCTTTCTGCTCTGTAGGCACCTGGAATCCTCTCCTTCAGCAGGAAGTCAACTTCCCTACGTCCTTGGTCATCATAGCTACTTACATCTCTATCTCTACCCGGAGCCTGGAGTGCTCCTGGTTGGCCCACAGTTTGATGGGGCTCAGCTCTGTCACTCCTAGCTTGCAATAATAGTCACCTTTGTGTTCAGTTAGCCCCCCTCAATCTCATCTCCCTCTTTTCTTCACTTCTCATTTTATCACATCAGCCACTCACTCAGTTGTCCTGTCCTAGCCTTTTATCTTAATGATGTCACTTAATCTGCTACTGAAGAAAAGCACATACCTAACGGTGTTGGTAACAAGATGGATTATCCTGGGATTTTTACATCCGTAGTTATTAAGGAAGACTGGTGTGTAATTTTTATTTTCTTTGTGCCATTTTCCTCATGTGACCACATGAGGGTTATGCTTGTTTTAAGGTAAAAATGAGAATTCCTTATTTGAAAGTTTGAGAGATCTGTCTCATGAAACCATATAGAGGAGGAGCCTCATGGGGTGATAGATTTTGGCCACTTTTTAATGTTTTTATAGATATCAGTAGGGGTGATTTTCAAAAATTTACTGTTACATCAGAGACACAACCAATCAGAACAGAAATTTGCTCAGGCCCAGTGGATGCCAGCTGGAATACCATACTGGTGTATACTGGCCATATCTCGGCACAACTTAGTCTGGGCTTTCTTCCTTTTGAATTGTTTTGGTTATTGTTTTTTTCTAGAAAAATCATTTGATCAAGATTTTAAAATTTGCTACATGGCTTTAGAGTTTTCAGTAATCATTTCTTAAAGGCTTGTTTTTCTTCCTTTTTTTCCTCTCTCCTCTCTCCTCTCTTCTCTCGCTTTCTCTCTCTCTCTCTTTCTCTCTCTCTCTCTTTCTTTTGCAGTACTGGGGGTTGAACCCAGAGCAAGCACTCTACCACTGAGCTGCACCCTCTGTGCATTTCTTATTTTTTGTTTTGAGACAGGGTCTCACTCAGTCACACAGGCTACCTCTGGCCTTGAACTTGTGATCCTTCTACCTCCACTTCCCAAGTCACTGGAAATATGTTTGTATGGTTTTTCCCCTTTTTAGAAGTTTACCATTCTCCATAATTTATATATACACATATATGTGTGTGTGTGTGTGTGTGTGTGTGTGTGTGTGTGTGTGTAAATTATATATATATGTGTGTGTATGTATTACGTGTGTGTATGTATATGTGTATGTATGTATATTTGGTACTTGGAGGTTGAACCAGGGGCCTTACACATACTTTGCTCTACCACTGGGCTGCACTCCAAGCCCCCAGCCCATTTTTTATTTTTTATCTTGAGACAGGGTCTCACTAAGTTATGCAGGCTGACTTTGATCTCAAACCTGTCTCTACATCCTCCTGTCTCTACATCCTGAGCTGCTGGGATTACAGGCGTGAGCCACCATGCCCAGCTCATAATTCTTGATATTATGAATTAGAGTTCTTTTTCTTGAAATACTTTCATTTTAGGAATGAGAGCCTTTATAAAGGAGCAACTTTGATTGTTTTCTTTTCTTTTTTGTTTCTATTCAGTATTTGAGCATTGAACCCAGGGCCTCGCATGTACTTTGGAAGTGCTCTACCACTGGGCTGCATCCTTAACCTGTTCTTTAACTTTTTATGTTGAGTCAGGGTCTTGCTAAGTTATACGGGCTGCCTCTTGGTCTTATACTCATGATCCTCCTGCCTCCACCTCCTGAGTTGCTGGGATTACAGGTGTGTTCCACTGTGCTCGGTTTGTTTGTTCTTTGAGACAGAGTCTCACTCTGTAGCCACAGCTGGCCTGGAATTTGCTTTGTAGCCCAGGCTGACCTCAAACTCATGGCCATTCTCTTGCCTCAGCCTCCCAAAGTGCTAGGATTACAGATTTATGCTCCTATACCTAGTCTCTTTGTTTTGATTACAAAATATTTTCTATGTTTGGTCCTCCAAGAAAGGGAGAAGGGGGTCCATATTTATCCAATATTGAGGCTTGAAATTGTCAGAGATAATGTTGGTCCTTGTTCATATTGTTTTGTCCCATACAGGAAGGGTAAATTTTCATTTTGCTAAATTGGGTCCCAGGGCCTACAAGGTAGGGGGTGAGGCTTCCAGGAGAACTGTCAAAGGGGCATTCCTAGCTTTGGCCCTGGTTTTGTTTCACCTGCCCCATTCTACTGAAAGAGTGGGGTATGGTAGTGCACACCTGTAATTCCGGCACTGAGAAAACTGAGGCAGGAGGATTGTGTGTTCCAGGCTAGCCTGGGTTACAAAGCAAGACCTTGCCAAACAAACAAAACAAATCCACCAGAAATAACAACAGAAAAAAAGAGCTCCCAGAATTATTCACAGTGTTGAGATTTGTGGCTTATGGATTGCGGAGGGCCTATCCTGGTCTGTACATCTTTGCTGTTCTGAGTTTGGCAGGGGCCTCCTCTTGCCAGAATGATACTGCTAAAAGGAAATAGGAAACTACTCAGGAAACCACAGTGACAGGACATTTTACTGCTGTGTCAAGCATTTTTTTTCCTCCCTTTGTTGTGGTAGCACAATGTTAGCAGTGGTATCTAAATTGAGCAGGGCAGTAAGTGCCACTAGAGCCAATAATGGCCTGGGCTCTGAGGCCGTTCGTCCTTCTGTATGTTTGCTAAAGATATGGCAGTGCAAACCCTGAGCACGTGTTGGATGGCAGGCACTGTGCTAGGTGCCTTGGGTACCCAGCTGACCAAGGAAGAGGCCAGTGCTCCCCCAAACTAGGCTTCTCTCTCTTAGCGTATAGTGTTTCTTTGCCATTCCAATCATCCACACCACTACTGGGATCCTGGAGGGGGCACATGGGATCTGCTGTGCTGTTACCAGCTTCTGGTACAGGAGGCCCCAGCCTGCTAGGAGCCGTGGCCTTGCCCTGGCCAATCTGAAAATTCCCCTCCTCTGAGTAGCTGGAGATGGATACTGTGGTGGATCCCATCATATGCCCAGGCTCTCTGCTCCAAATAGGCTGACATAGGTACCCCTGAAAAGTAGGTCAGAGTCATCTTTCCAGGTGAGGAAGTTATGGAGGCTGCTGACCACTGTCTCAGAGACAGAGGCCTGTGCTAAGAGGAGGCATATAACAAGTGGGGCTGGATGGCCTTCTGGGAGCTCTCTGGCTCTTTGAGCTATGTCTTTGTCCCTTCTCTGCCCCTTTAGGGAAAGGGATTATTTGCAACACAGCTGATCCAGAAGGGAGAGACCATCTTCGTAGAACGGCCCCTGGTGGCTGCACAGTTTCTCTGGAATGCTCTTTATCGCTACCGAGGTGAGCACATCTTGCCTACTCATAGCTGCTGGATATGGTCAGTTTTGTTCGTGGAAGACAGCTACATACATTCCTACTGGCTGATGTCTCTGGGAGTTGGGAGGAAATGCTGTGCCCCTGGAGAACTAGGCCTGAGAACCATACCTTGGCCCACTCTTGGGTTTCAGGCTATGCACCTGCAGTAGGAGGCTCCTCCAATGTACTCATGGGGGGAGTACTGTCACTTTGACAGAGCTTAGAGTCTGTCCCCATAGTATAAGGGTGTAGACATCATGTTGAAGGGCTCTGTGCCAAAGTGGACCCCCCCTACCAAAAGGCAGTACATGACCCTTGTTCAATGAAGCCCAGTCAGGGGTCAGAGCAAATAGGATGCCTTTATCCTTGGCAGCCACACACTTTTTCACATTTTTCTTAAGCTAGAGAGACACCACAAAAGGAGGGTCAGCATGTTCTAGAGTCAGTCTGTAAATGGTAGGAAGAGCTCCATAGACCAAATCTAATTGAGAAACAAAGGGAGTCAGAAGGAGATGCCAGGGAGTTCTTGAGAGGGAAAAGGGGACCATCTAGTTCTGGATGCAGTGAAATCCATTCATTCACCCCATTTGTTAATGTAGGCTCACTTTCCAAACTTTCATGGAGCACCTGCTGCATGCCAGGCACCATTCTAGCCCCAGGAATAGTGCTATGAAAAGGACGGGTATGGCGTCTGCTCTTAGGACACATACACTTCCATGTCTTGCTTCACCCACAGCCTGTGACCACTGCCTTCGGGCCCTGGAGAAGGCGGAGGAGAATGCCCAGAGGCTGACTGGGAAAACAGGCCAGCTTTTGCCTCACCCAGAGCTGTGCACTGTGCGTAAGGACCTCCACCAGAACTGTCCTCACTGCCAGGTGAGCATCCCTGGGACTGCACCTGAAAGGGGGAGGGCAGGAGAGGACTTAGTTGAAGTCTTTTCTAGAGAGACAGGAGCCCAGACAGCCCTGATCATGGGGCCACAATGTAGGGTAATTGAAGCCCAACGTTGAAAGGGCTCAGTAGCTGTTGTAGTTTCATCCTCATTGCTCCAGTTTCATTGTCTAGAAAGTGGGCTTGGTGGGAGTTTACTTTTTCTTGGGGACCTAGCAGAGGCTGTCCCCTCTACCTGAAAAGCTCTCTTCCCTTTCTGTGGTTGTACAAGCCTGGACTAGATGCCTTCCACATGCCCCCAGAGTACCCTATGCTTTCTTATCATCTAATACTTCTGAGTGTCTGCTCAGGGGCAGTTGGTGGAAGGAGTACAGTTAGAGGAGGTGAGTATCGTGTGCAATGTCCATGCCTCCCCCTTCACCCTATGGCTGCTGACCACCACTCACCTAACAGGTGATGTACTGCAGTGCAGAATGTCGGCTGGCAGCTGCAGAGCAATACCACCGGGTCCTGTGCCCAGGCCCGTCCCAGGATGACCCCCTACATCCTCTCAATAAGCTGCAGGAGGCATGGAGGTAGGTCTCTTCCTCTCTTCTTTCCTTTATCCTTCCCACTGTGCCTGCCTGCCTGCCTGCCTTCCTGCCTGCCTTGGCTCAGCAGATGTTGCCAGTTTTCTGAAGTTACTATCCCCTGGATATTTTCCTCCATTCTTAAACAGAAGTCACATCACCCAACCCCCTGCCTTAAATCTGAGCTACCAGTCCCACCATCTTTAGCACACACTCCCAGAAAAAGCCCCAGTTAGTCCCTAAGGGTGCAAAGTCCACCTAAGTCCTACTGTAACCGTTCTCTTTGGTAAATGATGTAATTGGTAGGAAGGTTCTCTGTAGCAGACAGACTGCTCTTCCCAGGACTCAGCTATTGGCAAGGAATTTCTAGGCCAAACTTTTTTCTCTTTCCCCAGGAGTGTTCACTACCCCCCTGAGACTGCAAGTATCATGCTGATGGCCCGGATGGTGGCCACAGTGAAGCAGGTAAGCCCACTTGACCCAGGGAAGCTGACTGGGCCCTTTCAACCCTGGGTCTGAGTCTCATCCTCACTTCAAGGTCCTAGTTTGGATGCAGCTGCTCCTGGGCTTCCCCAAGGACTGTTATGCTTGCTATGTAAAACTTTAGGTCTAGGCTAAGCAGAAATCAGGCCTAGGGACTGGGGGCTAATTTTGCTTGTAGTCTTTGATCTATGAGAAGATGTCCTGTAGAGCAGCAATTCATGAATTTGATTTATAAGCACCACTTTTTCCAGATCATGCCTCTGACATTAAAGCTACCCTATCCCCTTCTATCAATATTGTCCTTCCTTAGCCTCATTCTCCTGTTTTCCGAGTGTTTTGAGTTGGCTAGCCCAGTTTCCGCTAAGGAGATGGTTGGATGTGGACAATGTGGGGAGGAAGTCTCTGGGAGGGGCAGGGCCCCTGGAAGCTCATATGTGGTGATTCTTCCCTGATGACAGAGGCTTTAGAAACATAGGCCACCTATGCCATGTGGGCAGAAGTATTAGTAAGGACGTAGGTGTCTTTGACCTCTATGTGCATTTGTTCACTGCAGGCTAAGGACAAAGACGGTTGGATCAGGCTCTTTTCCCAGTTCTGCAACAAAACAGCCAATGAGGAGGAGGAAATTGTCCACAAACTCCTGGGGGACAAATTCAAGGTTATCTTCTCTCATGACCCATCTCTGCCCCGCACCCTTCCAAAGTAGCCTGAGATATCTGTGGCTAGTGGTGGGGAGCTAACTCTACATTTGGTCTCTTCCTAGCTGTAGGAAGGGGTTGGAACTTGGGCCAAAAATTGATTCAAAGGAGTTACATTCCTGTCACTACGTATCTCTGTGACTTAATGTGGGCCTAAAATTGTGAAGTGCGGAAGTAGGATGGTGACAGAGGAGGGAGGGGTCGGATACCCTGTCTTATGTGTGGAGGCAAGAACCCTGTCAGTGGACAAATTAGGTATAATGGAGAATGGAAGGCTGAGTGTCCTTTCCCAGCCAAAGCACATACCCTCACTGAGGGCAGCAAACTTCTTTGCTGAGCTGCCCGAGGGTACAGGCAGCTCTGTGCAAGAGAGACATCTCTTGGGTGGGCCCTCCTGCATTGGATTTAGAGAAAAGGAGGGGAGAGCCAAGATGGTCTAGAGGCCAGGTCAGAGGAGCCCCAGGAGGTGGTGAGGACAGGTGTTCTAAGCCAGGCTGCCTCAGCATTGCTGGTACAAGTGTTGGAAAAAAGGGAGAAAGTTTGAATTCACACCTTGGGTTAGAACAGGCCAGAGATCTTTGGAGATAAGGACTCTGTGGCCTTCCTTTGCCCTCAGGGAAAGCTCAGTCCACAGCATTGGCTCCTTTTCTTTCCCTCACCTGGTCTTCTGGGCCCTGCCTGGGTGCTCAGGGGAAATTCTCAGGGATGCAAGTCACTCTCTGCTTCCCCTAACCCAGGGCCAACTGGAACTTTTACGGAGACTCTTCACAGAGGCCCTTTATGAGGAAGCACTCAGCCAGGTGAGTGTGGTGAGGGCAGAACCAACAGCCTCCTAGTCACCCTAGCTCTCCATGAGCAATAGGGTTAGCATATCTGCCTGGGATGGATGAACCAAAGCCAACTTGGTCTTCTGGGGTTGGAATGGGGCCAATTCTCGGAAGTTTTCTTGGACAAAGTTGGATCAGGAGGAAAAGCAATTGGCTGTAACCTGAGTGCTCTTCTTTCTTTCTCTCCCACAGTGGTTCACTCCAGATGGATTCCGGTCTCTTTTTGCTCTTGTTGGGACCAATGGCCAAGGAATTGGGACCAGGTTAGGAGAGACTGTTCCAGAGCTTTTAGGTTATTCCTCAGGGTTCAGGTGGGAGATTGATGAAGGAAGATAACAGCTTCTTTCAAGACTGGGTTAGGGTTGGGTGTGACTGTGGCCAGAGCACTGAACCAGATGTGGTGGTGGGGAATCAGTAAGAATGAGGCAGTGGTGTCTACTTCTGGGAGTGTTGGTCTGTTAAGGAAGATGAGGCCCCCACTCTGGAGAAAGAAGTGGGGTGGGGTTGGGAGGCCCTTCTGCCTGGGCATAACTTGCCTGGAGATGGAAAGCCCTGTGACCTGGGCTCCTCCTCTCCAACCATGGGCTGTCTGGGACCCCCCAGCTCCTTGAGCCAGTGGGTCCATGCCTGTGATGCTCTGGAGCTGAAGCCTCAGGACCGTGAGCAGCTGGACGCCTTCATTGACCAGCTGTACAAGGACATCGAGGCAGGTTGGTGGGATAGGGGCATGGCCTCACTCAGCCTTGGAGACACCCCAGTCAGATGGTGGGCACAGTCATTCCACAGGGAGCTCTGAGTTACTAGTGGGGGAAGGTAATCACTGTGTCTGTGGGAAGCTTCAGATCTGTCCACAGGATATGCAGGTGAGAAATGGCCCAGAGATCAATTCATCCAGAGGCTCGATGCTAGGAGGGGGAGTGCTGGACAAATGGGGTGATGTTGCAGACAGAAGAGCAAGGCTTGTCCTCAGAGAAGCAAGTTTAGGTAAAAAATGGTCAGGCCTGGGTGCAGCAATGTGGTGGGGTGGCAGGACAGTGGAGCAGATGTATGTCTGGTTTTCCTCACCCACCTATAAAATGGGCAGAACAACATCTGCATGTTACTGTCTTACAGCAACCGGAGAATTCCTTAACTGTGAAGGATCTGGCCTCTTTGTGCTTCAGAGCTGCTGTGAGTCATGGTGCTGGGGATGGTAGGGCCTACATTTTCCTGCCTTTGCCAGGTGGCCTCACAGCCACAAGTCATCTTTCTCAGTTGGCCTTTTCTAGCCTGGCTGGGTCAAGTCTGGAAGCAAGGCTAGATCTGAGCTTCTTTTAGAATTCCCTTGGGCCTTTTTGCTCCATTATTTTTTTGGTACTAAGGGGTTAAACTCAGGCCCTTGAGCATGCCAGGCAAGTGCTCTACCACTGAGTCCCTTTTATTTATTTTTTATTTTGAGACAAGGTCTCACTAAGTTGCATAGGCTGCCTCTGGCCTCGAACACAAGATCATCCTGCCTCAGCCTCCTGAGTCACTGGGATTACAGGCCTGTGCCACGGTACCCAGTGTGATCCATCATTTTTTCTTTCATTCATTCAGCTGCTTGTGCTGTTGTTTGTTTTTGTGGTGCTGGGGATCAAGCCCAGGGCCTCATACATGCTAGGCAAGCACTCTACTACTGAGCTACATCTCCGCCTCCCTGCTCATCCTTTCATAGATGCTAATAGGTAAAACCTTACAGGGGACTAGGCCCCATCTAAGAAAGGTACAGAGCTTGGCTTCTTGGAAAGGGAAATGTGGCCTGTATGCCACTGCCTTTTGGGATGTGGTAGGGGAGCATTAGGAGAGCATTGGGAGGTGCCCAGGATCCCGGGGAGAGGGAGTTCAGGCTAGAATATGGCTCTTATCAGCCACCTCCAACAAATTCCTTTTCCAGATCTCAGACTCCTATCCCCTGGTTTCCTCACTGTACACTCCTACTCTGGCTCCAGGACCACTCTAACCCTCCCAAACTGGGTTGTCAGAGGATCTTAGTTGTTACCTGAAATCCGGTAGTCGACAGAAATGAGTTAAGTGAGCTAGTATGGGTATCCCTTCAGAGCCCTGTCCTTCCCTTAGTGAGACAGCGAAAACACAACTGAGAATGCAGTGGGCCAGTCTCGGGAGGTTAGGGTGGGCAGTGATGTGGGAGTGCATAATGGTCTTCAGGAAAGAATGCTGGATGGGGAGTAAGGATTGGGTTCTAGTACCTCAGCCCTGCCAGAGTTCAGAGAGCAATAAAGGAAGGGACCCAATGCTCTGCAGAGTTGAGACTATTGATGTTTTTAGTCAATAATCCTCATTCCTGCCTCTTGTGACCCAGGCAACCACAGCTGTGTCCCTAACGCAGAGACGTCCTTCCCAGAGAACAACTTCCTTTTACATGTCACTGCCCTGGAGGATATTAAGCCAGGAGAGGTGAGAGGGGCCAGGGCCATGGGGGTGGGCAGTGGGCCTTGCAGGTTCTCTTTAGGGACTGGGAGCAGCAGTGACTAGAGCCCCATAAAGTTAGGCTGTTAAGTGAATCCCCACACACTCCAGGGCCTGAGTCTTTTTGCTCAATGGTATTTTCTAACCCTGTCCCAGTTCTTCAGACTATAACTGCAGAAAGCCTCAGAGCAGTGTTTGAGGACAACTATGTGCCTAGGTTCCTGTTTTCAGCCACTTTTGGATCATCAGAACTGAAGCTTCTAAGAAAGCAGTGGGTAGCTCTTTGTGGCTTGGGCCATGGGAGATTAGTATAGGCTGGGGGTCCTGGTTAGTACAGTGCTGAGAGCCTGGTTGAATCTTCTTCCAGGGCAGATAGCATCACACCAAGGAAACCTTGGATCCCAGCCACAGATGTTGACCCCTGACTGGCTTTCAAGATGGCCTGAGGCTAACTGCAGTCCCTTTTCTGTCACAGACGTGGGTATTAGAGTCTTGTAATGACCTGCCTGCTGAAGGCATGGGGAATGGATTGGGGCAGCCAAGCCATTGCTGAAGGGCAGTGCAGCCCTGGGTCCTGGAGAAGGGGAAATAGTTGGAGATAGGGCAGATGCAGGAGAGACCCTGTCCTATCTAATGGAGGACAAAGACCGTCAGACCTACCTCTCCTCTGCCTCACAGGAAATCTGTATCAGCTACTTAGACTGCTGTCAGCGGGAGCGCAGCCGCCACAGCCGCCACAAGATCCTCAGGTGCCAGCTGGGGATGTGGTTGGGCAGCTGGGTTCTGGGATCCTCCATCCCAGTGGCTGCCTGACTTGTCACCTTCGCCATTCCCCCATGCTTGCAGGGAGAACTACTTATTTGTCTGTTCCTGCCCCAAATGCCTGGCAGAGGCTGATGAACCCAATGTGACCTCAGAGGAGGAGGAGGAAGAGGAGGAAGGAGAGCCGGAAGATGCAGAGCTAGGAGATGAAATGACTGATGTGTGATGTTTCCCTGCTTGGAAGGGGCCTTGCCCCAGACCCTGCCAGAAAAGGGGGCCCTTCTCCAGGAAAAGTGGCTTGGAAGGAACTCCCTACTCCCATGCTTTCCCCCTTCCAGCACTCTCTGCCAGAGGATAGGAAAAGAGGCTGGACCCTGGGCCCCTCACCCCCAGTAGACCTCATGCCCTGAACACTGCTGCTGAGTCACGTCAGGCCCTGCGCTGTCACTGAGCCTTCCTGAACTGGCCTCCCCTGACCCCAGGTTACCCCATAGAGGTGTGAGGGGCTGGAACCAGGCTGGGGGCCTAACAGTATTTCTTCCCCTTGGCCCACCTTTACCTATCCACCCAAGACTTGTCCCCTCTCAACTGGCTATTGAATTGAGGGGGCAACAAAGACAGACTGGTTTCTCTGAAGCATGAGGGAGAAATGGTGTGGTGCCTCACCGCCTTTGCTGCCTACTTGTCACTGCTGTAGCTGCTAAGGGAGAGGCAGGAGGAGAGTCTGGGCCTCCAGAGCACCTTCCCGAAGGTTCTCTGCCAGAGAATGCTGGACCATTCCCACTGTTGGACATGGGGGAAGTGGAGATCAACCCCTTCCCCAGACTCCAGAATCTCCATACCTTGTGCCTTGCCTCTTAGACCCTGGCACTGTGGTTGGCCCCATGAGGTATGGATGAGGCCTCTGCCTTCCTCAGGAAGGGCATGTGGTGGATCATCACCCGTTCTCCCCACAGAGTACTCAGCAGTATGGCTGAGACGTGGAGAATGAGGCCTGTGCTCCTTAATTTAGGATGCTGTTAATTTTCCCTGAGGCCAGTTAAAATGAGTCAGTGAGAGTCTCCTGGCCTCAAATGTCCATGTTTTGGACCTCCATGGAGGAACATTGAAGTCTTCCAGAAACCTAAAGGAGCTGGCCTAGATACTTGGGGACTAGCCATGACTCTGCCCAAGCACCCCCACCCCACCTCACCCCACCCCAGATGAGCATCTCTCTCACGCTTGGATTGGATGTTGTGGGAACTACAACCATCACTCTAAATTCCTTTCTCCCTGCCTTCTCTGAGGGGCCTGCCACATTTCCCTGCTGAGTGGTCCCAGGGAGGACAGGTGCCCACCCCACAGGCCCTGTCCTGGGTTATGGAGCCAGATAGAACCTTCCAGTCTGGTCCCCTCACCTATCAGGTTCTTACTCCTTCACAGCAGCCAGCACCCCCCTCCCACCCTGCCTGCCCACTGTTCTCAATAAAACATGAGTGGTGAGAGGCCTCTGCAGCAATGCTTTGTGGAGAATGGCTAGACAGGCCGCCCAGGGCATGCAGGAATCATGTAGGTGAGTTCAAAGGGGCACAGGTTAGACCAGGTGATGGTGGTAGATGAGAACTTCAGGCTTCCCAGCTTGTGCTCAACTGGTGTCAGCCACATACTGCTGTGCAAATGTTCCTAAAGCCAAAACAAGGGTCCTCCGAGGTCCAATTTCAATCCCCAGCACTAGGCAACAGATGAATCTTCTCCCCAGGAGCCTGGACTGTAGCTCCCTGGGGCTTCCTGAGCACTTGAGCAGGGCACTGTGTTGGGGTCCAACAGTCTGAGCACTGGCCATTGTCTTCTCAGGGAAGGAAGGCCTCAGCTGCCTTCCCTCAAAATGATAGTACCAGACCAGATAAGTCTGGAGGTCCCTCCCCCATGTGTGTTCTTATTCTAGAACACAGTTGCAACCCTGATGAGAAGCTTTATTGCTAAAAAGTCAGTGAGGGTTTATTGAGTTCCCAAACACTAGTTCCTTAAACCTGCCAGCAACTGCTGTGAAGGTCATTGTAAGGAGACGCTGAGTGGGGGAGGCTGAACCAGAGTGGTATGTGACAGGTCAGATGATGCAGGCTGCCTGCCTTTAGCTCCTTTTGTTCCAGATTCTTGCCAGAAGCCCTGGGGCATGGCTCTTGCCTCTTCCTGTAGCCTGAGATGTGCTTAGAGGCCTTGGGGAAGGGAAAGCCAGTGGTGTGGCTCCCCTTCCTCAGCCTAGCCAAGTCCCTTTTCCTCTTCTTGGTTCCACTTGTCCCCAGATGCTATCCCCAAATTCCAAGTGGCAGAATTTCTGGATTTCCCCTTCCCAGCCCAGTCACTTATGGCTGGAATATGGGACCAGCTCTTCTACCAGAAGGTCCAGGGAGGTTGCAGCAGCTCAAAAGTGGGGATGCTGGTGACATTGACTGGGATGGAGATGATGGCCCATGGCAGCCCATGCTGTTCCAGGGATCGGCGAATCATATAGCTGGGAGGGCATGAAGAGAGGTGGTAATGGTCACTTTCTCAGCATCCTAGGATTCCCCACTGTCCCCATCACTCTGGAAGTTCCAAAGTCAGAACTTTTTGTCTTCCTACTGGGTCACCCCAAGTCCCAGTGGGAAGGGACTGGCTATTACCCTTAACTTCCCTGAGCCATGGCACCCAGTTTGGTGCTGACACAGCCAGATACAAAGAGCTCTTACCCATCTCGGCCGAGCAGGAAGAGGGCAGGGATGTCAGCCGTGCGCTGGGTACTGTCTTGGATCATCTCCACATAGAAGCTGTCATTGTCAACTGCGTTGTCAGAGATGATCACAGCCCTCCCACCGTGCTCCTGTACCACCCGGGTCTTGGAGAGGAAGGAGCAGCCCCTGGAAGAGGTGGTGATGAGACCAAAGGAAAGGCAGATGTTAGCTACCCTCCCCCACACTATCTCCCTGGGAGGATGAAAATAGGAACAGGGAGAAGTTATAAAGGCTTATAAATACATAGCTAAAAGCATAGATAATCTTAAGACATTTTGAAAAGACCCTTAAAAAGATGAATTATTTAAAAACAGGCATTTCAAAACACCACTGCCAGCCATGATGACAGAATCTGCCTCATTCCTTTCCTCTTACCCCCGCTCCACCAGAGCGATCTGGTCCTGGATGAAGAAACCGTTGCTGAGTTCCCCACAGGCCTCTGGAGGTTCCGCAGGAACAAGATGTATCTGCTCATACCTTGTATGCTGAAAAATGTTTAGACATTTGGACAGGTGAATGTAAGAAGACATCTGCTATGGGACAGGGCTGATGATCACATCTTATTGGCACCTCATCATAAAGAGTGAAGGAAATGTGGAGTGGTTTCTGCATTGCTGGGCACTTGAGCACTTTTGCTTAATTTTCCCAAAGGCCTATCTGGTTGTCCAACCCCACCCTGCCTTTCTGTGAGATAGGTAAGGAAGCTGGTTACTGACCCAGAGAAAGAAAATAAGTACCCAGAGGTAGAAGTTGGCAGAGAAAGCTGGTGCCCTTGTTTTGTTTTGTTTTGTTTTGTTTTGTTTTTTGGCTACCTCATGTCCCCCCAGTAAAAGCTTGTCCCTCTCAGGTGCCCAGGTCTACACTATGCCCAGAGTAGTAGTTGGAAGCACTTCCTTTCTGCACTGCAGCTCCTGGAAGGCAGAACTGGATTCTGCTCCCTTCCCCATCTCTCAGTACTCAGGTGGGATGAGAGGGTATCACAGCTCAGTGAGGGAAAGGGAGAGGCTGACATCAAAGATCAGGGACATCCTTGAACTTACAAAGATACCACCAAAGTCCTTGGCAGGTGTGGCTGTAAAGATGTATCGAATGTCCCCAGGACTCAGCACTTGGAAGTATAAATAATCATGGATGCGAAAGCCTAAAGGAAAAGAGGATAGATGAAAAGCCTCCCAGAAACAAGCTGGTTCAGGTTCACATCAAGGTCCCCATGTCTTCAACTGGGCTGGCTATAGTCTGGGCTCACAGGCCGAGCTTCAGCCTCCTGGGTCTCTTGGAAGAGTGGGATAGATGGTTTCTGTCCTGGGGAGGACAAAGTTGAAGCAGACAAAGTTAGAAACTGCAGAGATTTGTCTCTGCTGTTGCTACTGCTGCTTACACAGGTGAGCCAGGAAGATTAAGCTCTGGGGTTAATCTATCTTTGCTTTGACGTGAACCTGAGCATTTCAGAGTAGAGATGAAAAAACTCTCACTGAAATGTAGAAATTGTAGTTTCCACTGCCGCCAACCCCCCGCCATTCCTGTCTCCCCCACCCCCAGCAGTCCAGTCACTGTCAAATCTCTTGTCCTGACTGTTCCAGCTTCTTAACTGGTCTACCTGCTTCTGTTCTTTTTCTTTTTGAGATGGGGTTTTGCTATGTTGCCCAGGTTGGTTTCTGACTCTTGGGCTCAAGGGATCCCCTGCCTCCCTTCTTGCTGCTTAAGGTGAATTCCCCCAAACAACCACCAGGCATCTTAAAACATCTTGGTATTTACAATCATCTCAACATTCCTATGGCTTCAATACCCTTCGGTGGTTTCCTTTATATTTAAAAGTCTGCACTCTTCACAGTGACCTATATGGTCCTGACTGACATGACCCTTGGCTACTGCACCCTTGTCTCCTCCTTCCTGTGTTCAAGCTACCCAAGTCTCCTTCCAGTGTCTTCATTTCTTTGGGTCTTGCTATAAGCTGTTCCCGACTCCTAGTTCACCTCTGCTTCTTCACCTTGCTCACTCCTAGTCATCTTTCATGTCAGAGCTTACCTGTCATTTTCTCAAAGAAATCATGCGTGATTGTCTTTTCCTATGCCCCATTAAAATGTACTTTTTTCCAATTAATATTTTCAACATAATTTGTAATTATACAGTACTCATAATTTTTTAATGTCCGCCTCCTTCACTAGGGCAAAGATTTTGAGTGGCTTTACTCAATGCTGAATCGCCGGTTCTTTAGCATAGTGGCTAGGATATTGGGGTGCCCAGTAAAGATTACTGAATGAATGAACAGCTATGCCCAGCTATACTGCCATAAGTAAGAGAATTGCCACAACAACTAGATTTTTCTGGGTATATGAACTTCTCTTTAGCTTCAAAGTTTAATGTTTTACTGAGACTTGAGTCTTTGGATTCCTTAACCTGAAGAGACTGATGAATGTTGAAGGATGAAAGCTGTTGCCACAGGTCCGTTATCCAATTACCAAGCTATCACTGTATGACAGTATTAGGACTGATTGTGGCCCAAGATGTCTTTGTCTACTGCCCAACTCACAGAGCTCCATGGGCTTGGCACTGAACTATATCGTCTTTTGTCCTGAGCGTGGGGATTCCCCATCAGATACAGGAACACCCCCAGGAAGCCTTGCTGGGTTAGCATTACCCAACCTCTCCTCTCCAAGCACACCCTTTTTTGGTCTTTTCATGTGCTTACATAAAGAGTGGGTATGTGTATGTGTTCACACGTGTGTAGGTGCAAGCAGATCGTGTACGTGGGTGTTTGTGAGCCCATGTACAGAAATGTATGATCCTGAATATGTATGTGAATACTCACACGTATTTCTCCAGTATCTATCTCCAGTTGTCCCTTGTATCTCCTTCTGGTTGCACCTCAAGTCACCAGGGTCCCCCTTAAAAGATCAGGGTTGGGGGAACCTGCTTCGACATGAGGAGCTGAGGGCTCAGAATTCAGCCTTAGGTTGCGCCCGGCTCATGGCCCTGGGGTCTAGCATCTACTCACTCCAGCTGCCCATCTCCGGACTTGCCCCACTCCGAATTCGCGAGGTCCCCAAGGTGACCCGTGGCCCCCAGCCCCAAGACACAAACAAACTGGACGGCCATCCCCGTCCCGCAGCCCCACCCCACTCATTGTTTCTCACCATGGGCTGCGACACACGCGGGGAGCCAAAGTACGAGACAACACCAGCCGGTGGCGCCGGGGACCATCTCCAGGGCCCGGCCCGGCGCCGCGTTTCCTCTACCTTCCAGCAGCGCGTAGCTCCCCGGACTTTAGCTTGACAGCTGCTCCGGCCTCCCGCCCACAGACCCGCTCGCCTCGCTGGTTGGCCGACAGGAATGAGGTCCACGGATGATTGGGTCTGACGCCTGCTCATGTAGCCGCACTTTCCGCCTCTGCGCCCTAGCCCACTTCCTATTGGTCAAGAGAAGTGGAGCCGAGGACTAATTGGCCTAAACTCTTAACAGCAACTGCGGTCCCCAACCCCAGCCCCGCCCCCGTGTTTCTCAGTATAGATTTGACTTTTCAAGACCTCGCTGGCAGTGGGCGGGTCTGGGAGGAAGGGGAACTGGTGGGTGGCTTGCAGGGATCTTTTCAGCTACCGAAAGCCTTGGCCTTCAGTTCTTGCCGTCTTGGCCAGGCCCGCCTCGCTCGACACCCATTTACTTTCTCCCAGCTGTGCTTTACTCCTCCAGACCCTCTCCTGGGGACATTCGTCTAGGGCCTGTGTGGTCCTGGGTCCAGTTCCACCACTACTTCTCCGGACAGTCGGTAGGCTCTGGGGCCTCGACCTGTGGCATCTCACCCTCCAAGAGGCACTGGCTAGTGCAGAGCCAGACAACAAACATTTGAGTTAGTTTCCCAAGCCCGCTTCGCTCCCACTTGCTATACATCTGTAACTGTGGACACTTTTCTTAACCTCTCAACCTTATGTGTAAAATGGACACAATAATAGTAACGCCACAGGGTTGTGAGGGTTAAAAGATCACTTACATAAGGTGCTTATTTAGCACAAACTGTCTCACAGTCGGCGTTCAATAAATGTTTACGTTTATTGCATGCCTTAATCTAGAGTCCTAGGACAGACGGGGATAGAATCAAGGTTAGTGAGTAGAGACGAACAGGGACCCCACAACCTCAAAGAGAAAGAAGCACACCCAAAAACTGGCGTCTCTTCTACAACTAACGCCTCTAGCTAGAGCGCCCCTGAAGCTCAGCTTCTGGCCCTTCTAGCCACAACTTCTCTGTGGTAGATAACCATAGAGTGGCGGAAGTGGGCCGTCCCCCTTCCTCTCGGAGCAACGGCTTAGGGAAGCTTCTGGGTACTCTGGTAGCGCGGAGCATTGTGGGCTTGCTGGGCGGCCCGGATACGGAGAGCGAAGGACTAGCGGGATCGTGAACAAGCTTCCAAAATGATGGTGAGTGATGTCTAGCGCATCCGTCACCATCCGCTGCCATCTGGCAGGTGGGTGGCGCCGCCCGCCGGGGGCGCGCCCCGTAGGAACCCTCCAGCCTCAGACCTCTTCCCGACCCCTTGCCTATGGGCGACCCTGGCCCACCGCGGCCTACCTCGCATCCGGCATGGAGCAAGAGCGGTTAATGAGAGTTTTGTGGGGCTCGAAGTTCGGGTCAGCCTTGGACTGCAGGTTCCAAGTGTTTCGGGGGCCGCAAATGCATGTCAGGGACCCCTTTTTCTTGGTCCTCAGAAGTGGAGACTGTGAAACGGAGTGCAGGTTGAGCATGCGTATGCGTTGGGCGGCCAGATCTGAAGGCCCAGTCTATGCTGGGAAGCGTGGGGTGGAAAGGCGTGTACTTCCAGAACGCGCAAAGGCAGAGTCGGGACATTTTATTGGGCCGAGCGAAGCCCAGAGACTCACTGTGGTCGCCTGCAGTACCCCAGTCACCCCCTCCCTTGCTGCTGCATGCATGAAAACAGACTCCTCCACTCGTACCTGAATTCATTCATTCGATTCGCTCAGTCATTAAGTAGAGCATTTTTAGTGCCACCTAAGTGTACCAGGCCCAGCTCCATGCTGGAGATGTAGCCTGTCAGCCAGGAAATGGGCAAGGGAAATGGGGACACTGCATCAGAGATAGGAAAACCTGGGATCCAGACTCCGGTGCATTAGACAGATTTTTTAGTTGGCTTACCTAAATCTGAGTCTCATTTTCTTAGAAGTAAGCGTTTCACATTGTCTGTCTTGTCTGTCTCTGCACCTGCACGCTGTTAATGTTGAGAGTCTTCTGAAGGTTTGCCTGTAGCCCTGACCCATACCTCTTCTCTTCGAGCTTCAAATACCTTGCGTGGGTTTCAGGCCTCAATGTTAAAAACCTGAGTGCTGTTGAACAAAGCTAGCTTCTAAGGCCGTGTTTGACGGCAGAACCGTGTGCACTTGGAAGTTCACTCATCCATTTTGGGCTATCAGTCAACTCAGTCTGACGTTCTTTTCCTGCTTTCTGCAGCTTCTGCCAAATGCTTGTATCCAAGAGAGAAGGAACTTCTACAGAAGCATCTGTGCTCCCTGTCCCCTTGTATCTAGCACTGACTTTTTTCATTCCATCTTCAGCATTATCCATTCTTGAAGTCGCCTTTGTCTTTGTGAAGGGGGAGCACAATATACCATAGCAGTTGAGAGTAGGGACTCTAGAGCTGCAGTAAGTACCTGTACTTATAACTCAGCTCTGTCACATACTCACTGTATGACTTTGAACATGCT
This sequence comes from Pedetes capensis, assembly GCA_007922755.1. NCBI lineage: Eukaryota > Metazoa > Chordata > Mammalia > Rodentia > Pedetidae > Pedetes > Pedetes capensis. The sequence continues at coordinate 71,076 of VMDO01010032.1, forward strand.
AATTTCTGGTCCTTAGTGTCTTAGAGTGGGAGAAGGACCCGGCAGCCCTCTCCTGAAAAACAATCCTGAAACAATCAGGCATCATAAACCCCATGAGGGTAGCTATGAGTCGGATATGACTCCTAAGCACCTAACCACAAGTCTCTTAGAGAGAATAGCAAGCATATTATTAAATGGCATTGAATGAATTAATCCTTGTAAAGTGCCTAGCATGGAGTAAGTACTCAGCAGACTAGGTTGTTGCTTTCTTCCTTTCCTCCCTGTAAGAAGTTCTGTTTCCAAGGCTACTACAAAGAGCTTTGGTTAGCTTTCAAAGAACTGGGGGTGAAAACTGATGCTCTTTGGTACTGTGATAAAACCCTTCACCAAAGGGCTCCAGACCACCACCCTTGGCTTTTACTTGAACTCATGATTCCTGCTTTGTCAGATAGATTTGCTTCCCTACTGGATATCTCTCCCCCTCTTATCACCAGGAGTCTTCCGTGCTGTCATCAAATTGGTCTTCATTCTAGAAGCTTTCTATGCTGGAAAGAAAGGTAAAAAGGTCACCTGGAACCTCAGTCTTGTGACTTTGGTACAACTGAAACAGAATGGATGTCTTTGCCTTTGTGCTATGGCACTCTGTGTGCCTCAGCATATACACTCCTGGTCTTGTTTTACAGAATATCAAGCTAGTGTTTAAATAACCTTTTTAAGGAAGATGGAGAGGCACATCATTGAGCTGAAACCCACATCCCTTTTATGATTACCTTGGCAGATACTGGAGAAAAAGAAATGAGTGAAGTTGAAAGTTACTTAAGAACAGATACTGTGCAATCATTGCAATGCCTCCTGCTCAGGAGCTGGTAGGAAATGACCTATTCTGCCTGGCCTGGCTTGGTTCACTCCAGCATTTATACTTTCTCTGCCGCATGGGATCTCTCCTCTGTCTGCTATTTCTGTAGGCCCTACAAGGCATAGAGAACTAGGTAATATGTGGATAGCAACTTCCAAATCATTCTTGCTTTGTACTGAAGAACTGGAGAATATGGGATCAGCTGCTTACAAATCTTTCTTGCTTTGTACTTAAGAATTCTAAGTAAAAATAATGCCACTTTACTGCCCATGCTATTCAGGGGGGAAAAAAAAAGAAATCAAGAAGCCCATGCCAGCAGGGTGCAATGGCAATAATCCCCGCAGCTCAGAAATCTGAGGCAGGATCATGAGTTTGAGGCCAGAAGCAGCCTGTGTAACTTAGCAAGATCTTTTCTCGAAATAAAAAGGGATTGATGTGCAGCACACTGGTAGAGCACTTGCCTGGCATGCAGAAGGCACTGGGTTCAAGTCTCCAGTACTGGGGGGGAAATAAAGGAAAGAAAGAAAAACAAAAGAAGCGTGCTGTCCTGTTATATTTTGTGGTTCATATTAAGCACTTGGAAGTAACTGTTGGATTTTTGGCACCAAAAGCTTCTGAAAATTGCTTTACACATGGCCAAATCTTTACACTCTACAAAGTAAGGTCACTATGGTGCTTGTCTTTGGGAAGCTCATACTTTAAGGTGGGTGGCAATATAAAGGTTATGAACAAGAGCTGAGCATGGTGGCACATGCCTGTAATCCCAGCATTTAGGAGGCCTTAGCCCACCTATGTGGCCACCTGGGCCACATAGGGAGATGCTATGTTAAAAAACAAAATAAGGTCGTGATTAAGGGGAAGCAGAGAGGAAGTTCCCTGTTCCAGATGTTCCTGTTTCCTGCTGTAGACAAAATTCTGGGAAGAGTTGGGGCCGTGAAGAATTGCCCACCAGGTGGTAAAAAAGTGGTTTTGTTGAAAATGGTTGGGTGGCTCTTGTGCATGGGGTAAAACTTGAAAGTGGAGGTGAGACAGCTTGTACAAAAGCACTGAATAAGGTAGCTTATTAAAGAGGTGAAAGAATCTGTGGAAGCTGCCAAGAATGGATTTGACTCAAGATGGTTTTTCATTTAGAATGGAAGATTCCAACCAGGGCAGGGTGGATCTGAGGAAACATGAGGCTGCCCTAAGGAGTGATATAATAGACCTTCTTGGTGAGACCTTTGGAAGGCACACCTTTCTCTTACAGGTGGTGCCAGAGATCAGGACTGTTGTAGGGCCAAAAGAATGCTGGGAGTATGTAGAAGCTATTTCTTGCCACCAGCCCTGGGACGCTCCAGGGAAAGGAGGGAATTCTCCCTCCAGCTCCATGGCTAACCCAGATATAATGGAGTTATTTGACAAGCATTTTTTTTTTTCAATTTTTAAAATGATATATGATTCTTTTTTTATTAGAAATTTTTAATGTACATCATGTGATTCATTTTGACATGCTTTTCATTGTGACAATTTTCATATATGCAATTTGATAAACATTATTCATATAGGTTACCCCTTACCCTCCTCTGTGTTTCCCCCCTCCCCCCTTCCTACCTAAGTTTTCCATCCAAGTCTTCTCTGTCTTTTACTATGTAGTATTTTTCTATATGTCCTTGGGTTTCATTTCTGTTTAAGATAGAAACTTTTCCTGTAGTGGTCTTTGTTTCTATCTTGTTAGAACAATTACATGCGATTTCTAGTTCATTTATACTGACCTCATTCTTATCTTCTCTCCCCCCCTTTTATTGTGCTCTGACCTTTGAGTAGGATTTTTCCTTCTTGTAATTTTGAGTCAGCTCTCTCATATGAGTGAGAACATGTGTTGTTTCTCTTTCTGAGCTTGTGTTCGTTCACT
>VMDO01010033.1:0-73781 GCA_007922755.1 Pedetes capensis
TATATAGAAAAAAAGGATAGAGATATATAAAAAGGAGATTTTAACCAGCATTAAAATGTTCCTACTATCCAGGAAGAAGATAATTAAGGAGGGAGAATAATGAATTGTAAGCCTTTGAGGGAAAAAGAAGTGCATGAGACTATGCAGGAAATCCCTCAATCAATTAGGAAATAAAGAAGGAATGAGAATAGTCAATTCTTCATTAAAATAAGATGCTGATAGATAAAAGGAAAAAAGTACAAGAGTTAGAAAATCATCATTTTAAGTCATTATGAAAATATTCTTTTTAGCCAAATAATGTAGGGGAATTTTGGTAAGAGCAGAAATTTGCTTGGTTTTAGAGGAGGTCACCACAGATTGCTGATAAGATAGAAAAAGAAGTATGGTAGCTCTACAGTGGACAAATCAGACACTGCCGTGATCTATTGATTCAAATTCACATCACCATTGAGAAGCAGTTTGCTAATATGAACTTTCTAATCCAATTCCATAAGGAAGGCACAGTGTCTACTCTGTCAAATTCAGGCTGGGATATATGATCTGATCCTAAATATAGGGAAAGTTCCAACAAGTCCATTAAAATACATTACTAGAAAGAAACAAGAGAGCCACTATTTTACAAAACTTTTTTTCATGAAAGACAAAGGACGGCTGAAGAAATGTTCCAGATTAAAGGAAACTAAAGAAGCATGACAACTAAATGGAATACATGATTCTAGACAGGATCTTGGACTGGAGAGGCAAATGTTGTAAAGATCATTATTGATGAGATTGGAATACGTTCATTAGAAAACATAAAGATTACATCAATATTAAATCCCCTAAAGTAGTTAACCATATAATGTGGTAACTAAAGAGTATTTGTATTCATAGGAAATTCACCATGATGTTTATATAAGCAAAAGCATAAAAAAAAACCCTGTAGATACATAGACTGATGTGTGTAATGGTGAAGCAAATCAGGCAAAATCGTAACAAGTTATGAACTTAGTTAAAAGGTATACAAGAGTTCTTTGTAGCTTGCAATTGTCTTGGCCTGAAATTATATCCAAGTAAACAGCAAGTAATACAGTACCACTTTTTAGGAATAGGAATTTTGTCATATACTTCAGTTGCTTCAGAGTAGACATGCAAATACTTAAGAAATAGCTCTGTAAATGAGTGAGCTTTAAAAAGTGCATACTGCTCCCTGACAATAATGCTTTTTCTATATTTGCTTAAATATTCCTTTTTCACATGCTCAAAATATATCACACATTCGTAAAATAACAAGAAACTAGATTGTACTCATTTGGCTAAAATGCAAAAGAAAAAGTAGAAACAATTGCAATTATAGAAAGGAAAATAGTTTTGAGGAGGCTACTAAAATAAGCTGCAAAGGAAGCATATATCAATCTTATGTGTCATTTTCTAGTGTTTTCAAGCACACGTGCTTAGTTTAATTATTAATAAGCTTGAAATATCTAAGTTTATTTAGGAATTATCATTCTGAATATCAGCTTGTGTTGACCCTAATACATAAAGATTACCAATGAAAGCACAATTTATCCTGATCTTACAAAGAAGGATACATAAGGTTGAAGAGATAGACAACCATGTGTATCAATGATAAAATAGAGTGTTATAGTTTTCTTGTTGGGCATTAAATTCAACTGTGAGTAATTTAAAATTGATATCCATTGAGAAGGAGAAATTATAAGGCACTAAACATTCACTGCTAAATCATCATCTTTTTATTGTTATTGTTACATAGTTTACCCAGAAACATAGCAGAGTTTAAATGGTGTCTATTTTGAAAGGTTTTCTTTATTCCTTACGTCTTCCTCCTCCTACTTTGAAAATGAGTTCTGGTGGATTATCTGCTTACAAATGTGAATAAATACATATTTTCTTTACCTATTTTTAAAACCCTCTATTGCAATTATGTTATCATTAACTTTAAATTACAAACAAATGAGAACACTTTATTTTCATTTTGTATATGATTTATTTTTGAAATTATGTACAATCCATTAATTACACAGTCAGCTTTTGATAAGGTATAGAAAATCCATTCTTCTTTAATAAAAGTTTTAAGTTAAAATTTCTTGTATCTTCCTACAGTCTTGCTGATTTTTTCCTTCACCTTGAAATGAGAGCTTAGCCCAACAACCAGAGAAATGTTGCATATTTTAAATGATGATGCTTTGCTTACAAGTTGTATCACATTAGGCATTCATGGAACCTTTGTGGACTTAAAAATTATAAGAAAGGAAAAATGCTTACTCTAATTCTAGGCACTGTTCTAGTATGTTAATTTGAAAAATGCTAAGTTGGCTAAGTTAGAAAAGGTTAATTTCAGAGGCCTGACTCACAAAACCTGTGCAAACATAACTGATTAATTTAGGAAGTAGAGAAAAAATTCTAAGCTTGTAAATAAGTATATATTATTAAAGGACATTAAAGGAAATTATTTGGAATATCATTAACGCAAATATTTAACACAATAAATTTCAATATGACACAAAAATCTAGCTCCAAACAGAACATAATAAAATGATACTGAAGATAATCTAAACTCTTACTGATGTTTACTTGAGAGTTGCAGGAACTAAACTTTAATAAGTGCAGGGAAGAAAAATAAATATCTTTTTCTCAAGTATTATAAAATTCAGGTAGACAGAACAATAACAAAAGACAGATTAACAAGAGAAAGGTGTAACAATTTATGTAACCAAATTTTTAGGTTATGTAATAGCCTTCAGAAATGAAGACCAAAAAACCCAAGAAAAACTACTTTTATGTTTCATTGAGCAATGAAGAATGGGCAGTCATGTAGACGTATGATAGCACAGAAAGGGTGTGATCTAATGGCAACATACTGGCAACGAGGGAGTTCCAGAAAGTCATATTGATATTGATCTTCAGATACAACGCAAGGCAGCTGTCATATGTCAGTCTTATGATCTACTTTTAAATGCGATTAGGAATGTTCAGGGTGGTATGGGCACAGACTTGTGGCCTACTTTAAGAAGAGGTAGATCAAATAAATTTTTTTATGTCCAGTTCTCACCCAGGGAGGTGGAGGAAGGTATGGGCACAGACTTGTGGCCTACTTTAAGAAGAGGTAGATCAAATAAATTTTTTTATGTCCAGTTCTCACCCAGGGAGGTGGAGGAAGGTCAGAGAGCAATCTTTCTGCTGCTGCTTTTACCCAATTTCCAAGGTGCCATATTTGAGGTAGTGAATCTGATCCTCAACATAAGCATCGATTCTGTTCTATAACAATGACAGCAAAACTATGAGATACTTTTCCTTTATTTTGTACAAGAAAAGAATTTATTTTAGGGGTTGAATTAATGTATGAATTCACACACTTCAGAAGTGGTAAAACCATAATGTATGATTTGTTCATTTCCTCTTAGACTCCTGTGTGAACAAGATTATTCTCTTCTGATAAACTGGCATATTTACTGTGGCTAGGCAGAGTCGTGGAAGCTCTTTGAGCTTGGGAGTGTTGAGAAAACTAGAATTTAATTGTGCCCCTATAAGCCTAAATGACCCATAAATCTGTGCACCTCAAAATCTGTTTGCAAATCCCAAATTTGAACTAATGTATGTATCTTCAAATCCCATGCTTATTATATTAGTAAATATTTTATTCTAGAACAGGGTTCAGCAAAAACTTCTTACTCTGTTTAGGCCAGATGGCATGTATGGAAATTATTCTTTTCCAACCTAGCCAAGTCAACAATGTCTGAAATTAATTGTAGGAATTATGGTATCACTTGTTTAGATTGATATATGTACAGTCAAGGATGGGTTGTTTGGAAAGAAGAACCTTGTTAGCAACTTAAATAATCACCTGCTTTTCCTATCCAGTGAATTATCTATCCAAAAGGATGGCGCAATAAAAGATAATTCACGTATCAATGTAGAATCAGAGATCAGGTATCGCCAAAAGTGAAAAGACTAGGAACAGAGGATAGCAAATATAAACTTGTACAATAACCTGAGATACACAATACAACTATGGCAATAGGATTTAGTGGGGTGGAAGACCAAAACCTGGCTTGTAGTATACTTTTGGTTATATTACTATTATTATGTGTTGTCTATTGAATTGTGTCCTCAAAAAAGATACATCAAGTCCTAACCTCCAGTACCTGTGAATGTAAGCTTATTTGCAAATATGATATTTGATATGTGATTAAGTTAAAACAAGATCTTCTTGGATTAGAATAGAAGAAAGAAGGAAAAAGAAAGAGAGAAAAAGAAAGAGAAACAAAAGAAAGGAGGGTGACAGGAAGGAAGAAAAGAAAGGAAAGACCAATGGAACAGAATAGAGAGGAAAACCTGGAAAAAATGCAAATATGTACAGTCGACAAATTTAGACAAGTGTACCAAGAACACACAACTGGAAAATGATAGTCTTTTCAATAAATGGTGCTAAGAAAACTGGATTTCTCCATTTAAAAGAATAAAATCAAATCCTTATACCATATATGAAAATCAACTCAGAATGAATAAAAGTCCTAAATGTAAGACCTGAAACTACAAAACTCCCAGTAAAGCATGCTGTGATTGTTGTTAGGTGCTGTCAAGTGGGGTACATCTCATGGCAACCCTCATAGGGTTTTCAAATAGGAGGAAATCTTGACATTGACTCTGGCAATGATTATTTAGCTATCACTTCAAAAGCACAGGTTATAAAACCAAAAATAACTAAATAAGATATCAAACTTAAAAGCTTCTTCAAAGCAAAGAAAATAATTTTAGAAAAATGAAAAAGCAATCTTCACGCTGGAAAAAAATTTTTTTTGGAAACTTCATATGTGATAAGAGGCTTACTATCCAAAATATGTTTTTTTATAAAAAAAACTCTAGGAATAATAACATAAAATTAAAAAATAAACAAAGGACCTGAACAGTCAATTCTCTAAAGAAGGTATAGAAATAACCAATGGGTACGTTAAAAGTACTCAACATTGCTAATCATCAGGGAAATGCAAATCAAAACTATTAGGAAATATTACATCAAATGTTGGGCTGGGATTTAGCTCAGCTGGTAGAGCACTGCGCTGCAGTCTCTGAGGTCCCAAGTTCAATTCCCAGCACCACAAAAATGGGAGAAGGACCTGGCAATCCACTCCCAAGGCAATCCCGAAACAGTCTGCCATTGAAAACCCTATGAGGGTCGCTATGAGTCGGATACCGACTCGACAGCACCTAACAACAACAACAACAACAACAACAACAACAACAACAACAACAACAACATCAAATGTTAGGATACCTACTTTCAAAAGACAGGAGATAACAAGCGCGTGGCAGAATATGGGAAAAAATATAGATTCCTGTACATGGTTAGTGAGGATGGGGACTGCTACAGCCATTATGAAAATCAGTATGGGCTAGGCATGATGGTCCATGCTGCTAATCCCAGACACTGTGTAAACTGAGGCAGGAAGATCATGAGTTCGAAGCCAGAGGCAGCCCGTGTAAATTCACAAGACCATGACTCAAAACAAACCAAAAAAGTATGTGTGTGTGTATGGGGATGGTAGGAGCACAGCTCACTTGCAAAGTATGGGAAAGGCCTTGTGTTCAGTACTCTTGTTGTTGTTGTTTTTAGGTGTCGTCGAGTCGGTATCCAACTCATAGCAACCCTCTGTACAACAGGGGAAACACTATTGTCAGTGCTTCTCTGCTGTTCACAGGGTTTTCAATGGCAGATTGATTTTTGGGAGGGGGTTGCCAGGTCCTTCTCCCAAGCCTACAGCTTCTGGTGTTCCCAGGCGGTCTCTCATCCAGGTACTAACCAGGCCCGACTCTGCTTAGCTTTCGAGATCTGACGGGATCAGATGCCACAGGGCTATGGCTGCAGGCACTCAGTACTCTTAGTACTGTAAAAAAAAAATCACTATAGAGGCTTCTAAATAAATTAAAGGTAAAACTACCATTGTTGTTGTTGTTGTTAGGTGCCATCGAGTCGGTATCCGACTCATAGCGACCCTCATAGGGTTTTCAATGGCTGACTGTTTCGGGATTGCCTTGGGAGTGGATTGCCAGGCCCGTCTCCCAAAACTACCATATGACCCAGAAATTCCTCTTCTGGGTGTATACCTAAAGAAGATACAATTATCACCTTGTAAAAATATCTGCACTCCTTTCTTTATTGTAGCATTAGTCACATAGCCAAGATATGGAAATAAATGCCCATTAGCAGGTGAACAGACTAGCAACATGGTTTATACATGTTGTTGTTATTGTTAGGTGCTGTTGAGTTGGTGTCCGACTCATAGTGACCCTCTGTAAAACAGACAAGACACTATTGTCAGTGCTAGTCTGCTATTCATAGGGTTTCCAATGGTGGAATTTTTTTTTTCTTTCTTTTTTTTTTTTTTTGGTGGGGGGACTGGGTTGCCAGGTCCTTCTTCCAAGCCTATTCTAAGGCAGTCTCCCATCCAAGTACTAACCAGGTCCAACCCTGCTTAGCTTCTGAGATCTGATGGGATCAGATGCCAGCGTGGTACAACTGCAGGCAGTTTTACACACACACACACACACACACACACACACACACACACACACACAAGATATATATGAGATGTGATAAATAACAATACAGTATGTGTTTAAATTTGAAAAATGACTACAGTAAAAGACACATTGCCATTCATCCCCCTCAAAATACTTCCCCTGGCCTCAAACACTTTTCTTCTCCAAAGCCAAAAGAATGTGGAAGGTAAACATTTTGAATCAAATCAGGACATCAAGGCCACCACAAGAGTGTAAGTAAAGACATTCATGAAAGAGGACTTCTGGTACTGATTCAGAAAGACGTGAGAATGATGGGATAATTGTGTTTGAAGTCAGAGGGAGTATTTCCATGGGGGTTAAGGGCAATGTGTTTCTTACTGTAACAATATTTCAAACTTAAACATTTACCATATTTTTAAATCACGCTTCAAAGATAAGTGAATATTAGTCATAAAAAAGGAGCCTTTTCCATTTTTCACAACACTGTTGAACCTTGAGGATATTATGCTCAATGAAGTAAGACGCAAATATAATACATTGCATTATCTGACTTAAGGAGTTGTTATTTTCCTTTTAAAAGTAAATATACAGGGATAGAGAATAAAATGCTCATTAGTGGGCTAGGAGTAAGGAGGGAAAATAGATATAGTTCAAAAAATACAAACTAGCAGATATGCAAATAAATAAGTCTAGAGGTCAGAGATGCAATGAACAACTTAATAGTTGTAGTATATGTTAATAAAAACTTTCTGTATGAGGAATTTTAGTTAAATAAGTAGATTTTAACTACTCTAGTCACAAAAAGTAACCATGAGAGATTATGGACATGTTAATTAGCTTCAAAATAATAATGACTTTACTATCTCCATGTAGGCCATACCATCATATTATAAACCTCAAACATGCACAATAAAATTTATTTTTAAAAGAGAAAGTATGGAATATATAGTCATGAAAGATTTTAGCTTAGAACTAACCAGAGTTCCAAATTCATGTCTTACTGGCAAGAGTTTATAAAAATGCTTTAAAACATTCATATCTGTTTGCTTCTAAAACTGTACTGTCCTTATAGTAGTAGATTTGAAAAGGGAAGGTAAATTTAGACACACTTATGCAGGGATGAATTCCATGTGAAGATGGGGACAGATATGTGAGTGCACATAGAAGCCAAAGAATGCCAAGGGTTTCTAGCAACCATCACATCTAGGAAAATACAAGAAAGAAGGAAACATGCTTAATCAGAGATATCAGAGGGACCATGGGTCTGTAGATACCTTGATTTCAGACTTGTAGCCCCCAGAAGTAGGAGACAATAAATTTCTGCTATTTTGTTACACAATTTTTTGTACTTTGTTGTGGGTATGCAAGAAATGGATATATTACTATGATGATCTTGACTGTCTTATTACCAGAAAAACTGAAGAACAGGTTTCTTCCAATTTTGCATACAGGCACTCAGCTGTGAATGTTCAAATAGAGCAAAATTTCTTGGATTTGAAAATATGCCCTAAATCTAAAACCTGACTCCATTGCTTTTCAGATCCACTACAATTATAAGAGTGCTTCTTCAGAAGCAAACAGAAATTTTGTTTTAAAGATACAAAAAAACAAATGTCATGCTATTATCAAACAAAAATAACTAAATTCAGAATTCCAGTGTTATCTCTATGCTAAGTCCTATAAATATAAGGTTATCTTGTGGTTTCAGTAGTCAAAAATTTTGCAGGAATGTGGTACCAGATGATGTTACATAAACTATTAGGGATTTCTCTTAAAAATAAGCAACATGCCTGCCAGAGTCTATAAGTTATAATGAAATTTTAGAGCTGAGCACTGTGCCTCAGGCCTATAATCCTAGCAATCCAGGAGGCTGAGGAAAGAGGATCATGAACCTGAAGCTAGAGGCAGCCCTGCCTAGTTTAGTGAGACACTACCTCAAAATAAAAATTTTAAAAAGAGAAGCTGAGGGTGTGGTTCAGTGGTAGAGTGCTTACCTTGCAAGGTATCAGACCCTGGGTTCAACCATTCACCACTGCAAAAAAAAGACAATGTAGGTATAAATGATAAATGGGCTAACTGATTTTTCTTCACTGGAAAGGTAACAGCACCATTCTCAAGTATGTTACTAAAAGGGTTTGGAGTATTTTGTACTGAAAAGCATTCTTCCACTAAATAATGGCTAAAATAGGGTGCTTTCAAATATTGTTTTCTTAATGCTATTTTTATTGCATATAAATGTGTAAATCTGGAAAGAAGAAAAAAATTTAACACTATTGTTGGCATGGTAGTATTATGGATGGTTTTGTCACATTTGTAAAAGGAGTGGCAATCAACAAATAAGACTTAAAAATTATCTTTATAGGGGATAAATCTTGCATCTTTAAGGATAGATGATACTATTTATGTAAAATTTTGCTTCCAGCATCATTTTGAAAAGAAAACTTTTCATTTTCCTCCTTCAATTACCATGAATAATACTTCACTTTTAATTGATCATCATCATAACTCATCATAAAATTATCAAAATGAGCTCTTGTGAAAGGCACTAAACAAGATAAAATAATGAAGATGAACCCTGCCACTTTCTATTCTGTGACATAATTATAGAGGAAGGATCCATCTGCAGACTTTTGCTCTCCATCTGTATTTATTCCTAAGAAGGAGGAGACTTCCTATTTTCCATCCTGAAATGCTATAAGGCAAGAGGGATTCTAGAGAAGACAAGCCAGGTGGCAGTGTCCAAGGTGACTCTATACAAATAGGAGCCATTTGCCAGATCTCTACCTACACGTACCTGGCAACGTGAGTCTAAAGCCTCCTCCCCTTAAATACATAACACCCACTCTGGACAGGCAAACTTGGAAGAAAGTATGAAAGAATTCCCAATATTCCTCTGTAAATTTTGCCTTCTTTCTTCCCTCTTTGGAACCATTGGAAATGATATTTTAGATATGAAATCTAGCAATATTATATTGCTACTGCTACTGTAGATTAAACACATGGGATCTTTTTAAAAAGTTTATATCATTTCCTCAAATAGAATCATTTGTCCTTATCGCAAGTCAAGGGATGAGGAACTCTGACTCTCTTCTGGATGTTGTTTGTAAACCCCCTTACTCATGTGTTCTGCTCTTAAAGAAACCTTCCTCACCTATGACTGGAACAGAGGGAGAAAAGAAACATTAAGCAGCTACATAGACCTAATTATTTCTGAAGCATATGTGGGCGGTCTGTTAAAAAACAATAAGATATAAAATGAAGCTCTTTGCAAGTGGGCCACCCTGGTATAAACATGAATATATATATACCTGTGTGTATAATTATATGTAATTGAAATAATATGGAGCCTACAGGAGAGATGGTGTGTTGTTAAAATGTTTTCCTTTTTTTCTAAAGCAAATTAAATTTCATAGAAAATAAAGGCTTTTTTAAATATCTCACAAAGGATGCATTTCCTCACCTCACCCTCCACATTTACCTATTTAGTTAATTATCATTTCCATATATATACATATACACAAATTCATTCATATACATTCTACTTAAAAGCTTCTCCAGAAAAACCATTTATGTATAATTTAACCTTTTTAGTCCCTAGTACTTGGGGGTTGAGCCCAGGGTCTTACACTTATTTTGCACATGCTCTACCAATGAGTTGCACCCCAAGCCCATTTTTTATATCTATTATGAGACAGGGTCTCAGTAAGTTATGCAGTCTGCCCCTGGCCTTGAACTTGAGATCCTACTGCCTCTTCCTCTTGAGTTGCTGAGATTATACACATGTGCCGAGGCACTCAGCTGTTTAATCTTATACTATATATGATTCTATATTGTCTTAAAGGAAGGCTGATTGTAGGTATATCAATAAAGGAGTTTTATCACTTCACTATGGACAAAGTATTAATAAAATGTCACTAGAGTCTCACAGAAACCTGATACTCTACCTGGAGATATTGTTCTTCTTATTTTCTTTATTTCTGGGAATGGGAGGTTTCCTTTGTGCCCTCCCACCATTACTAAAGTTATTCTAAAATTCATACTGTATTATCCATATCTGTTTTCTTCCTGCATACTTTTGGTTGTTCACACCATTTCCTATTTCTGTTTATTTTCCATCTGCATTAGTCAGGTTTCTTCAGAGATCCAGAACCAACAGGCTGTGTATATTTATATATGCAGAAAGAATTATTTTAAAGAATTGGCTCATGTAATTATGGAGTTTCAGTAAATCCAAAAATCTACAGGCAAGACTGTAAGGCTGGAGACTCAAGCAAAAGCTGTAGTTGGAATCCAATGGAATTCATTTTGGCTCAGAGGAGTTCAGTCTTGGTTCTATTAAAGCCTTTAAGTGTTTTGAGGCTCACCTACAATATGGCAAGTAATCTACATTCCTCACTGTCCACTGACTTAAACGTTAACCTCACTTATCAAAAAATGATCCTTGTAGAAACATCGATAATAATGTTTGACCAAATATCTAGGCACAGTGGCCAGGCAAAGTTGATATGTAAAATTTAACAATATGCTGTCTACTGAAAGTATTTGTCACCTGTGATTCCTCAGAAAGACAAAAACTTAGTGAATGTTTCTCTGTGATAAAACTATGTGAAATAAGGAGAAGAAAGTGTGAATAATTTAAGTTCTAGTTCTGGTGTTCTGTAGTTGAGTTGCCTCAGTTAATTTATTTACTGGGATCTTGCTTTTTCATCTGTAAAATGAAGATACATCTTTTCACTAATTCACATTTCATTGATTTGCTCTGCTTGAGATATATAGATTGAAGTTTTTTAATATTTCTAGAGTTAAAAACATTTTCTCCAAACTGCTTTTTGCTTGCTAAATTTTTAAAGTTTACATTTGTATGGTACATGACATTTTCAAATATATTATCTCTTTCCATTTCCATTAGGTACAAAGAATTTTAAAGGAAAAATATTAAAAATCTTCTATTAGTCAAACTTCTTTCCCTTTTTAAAATTTTCCTCACTGTTTAAAATTTAAATAGGGGAGGATATAAATGGGAAAAACATGAACTATTAAGTAACTATGATAGTGTTAATATTATAACATCTTTATTTTTAAAGAATACTCATGGATATGATTCTTAGTAAGTTAACTTCAACAGGGCGAGATCTGCCACAGAAATGGTTACATTTACAAAGTAGTAAAAGGAGGGAGGGGCTGAGGTTTAGCTCACTTGGTGGAGTGCCGCTGTGCACTTTCTGAGGATCTTGGATCAATCCCTAGTGCTGCAAACATGGGAAAAGGACTTGGCAATCCACGCCCAAAGCAATCCTGAAACAATAAGCCATTAAAAACCCTATGGGGGCTGCTATGTGGACATGAGTGCAACTAAAAACAACAACTAAAAGGAAGGAGAGTCTCTTAGTTTTACTCAAATTCCCATCTGATCCTTAGACGTCTCCTTATCTTCTTCTCTCTTTCTGAGGGCAGAAAGTTTCCCTTTAGGGATGCTTACCTAAAAATAAAGTTTTAATTACAGTTCTTTGATTAGTGAACAGTCCTTGAAATTGTAATACAGAGTTTAGGTTGCTTTGCTATTTGATTTTTCTAAAACAGTCTTACATCGCAGATTGTATTTACTGATTTTGTGAGACTTTCAGTGATATGTATATGTTGTTGTTAGGTGCCGATGAGTCAGTATCTGACTCATAAAGACCCTAGGTACAACAGGTGAAACACTATCGTCAGTACTTCTTTGCTATTCATAAGGTTTTCAATGATGGATTGATTTTTGGGAGTGGGTTGCTGGGTCCTTCTTTCAAGCCTAAAGCACCCAGTATTCCCAGGCGATCTCTCATCCAAGTACTAACCAGACCCGTCCCTGCTTAGCTTCTGAAATCTGATGGGATCTGAAGCCACAGTGGCACAGCTGCGGGTGATATGTACATAGGAGGTCTAAAAGACCAAAACAAAAACCAAAACAATAGCATCAAAAAATTGTGAGTGTGATAATTGGCTACTGCTATTATTTTAAGGAATTATACTGGGGAGAGGACAAAAGTAGGTTTTTGATTGGTTATTAAATAGAAAATTACTTTTCAAAGAAAATTTTGTTCATAATCATTTCCCCAATAATATTAAGAAGGAAAGGATGCAAGAAAAAAAGTACATTTGTTTAGTATTTGTTTTTCATTATTACCAGTAGAACTATTATAAAGGACAATCCTTAAAATTTTAAACTGAAAAGTAATATATTCCCAAATTAAAATACATATGTATCTCTGTGTGTATATATGTATCCATACATATATATGTATCCCAAGAATATGTAGAATGCTCACTGTGTTCATATAAAGCATTTACATACATACATATTTCTCTGTGATAAAACCATGTGAAATAAGGAGATGCCATATGTATGGGCTGGGATTTAGCTCAGTTGGTAGAGTGTTGCGCTGCAGTCATTGAGGTCCCAAGTTCAATTCCCAGCACCGCAAAAATGAGAGAAGGGCCTGGCAATATACTCCCAAGGAAATCCCGAAACAGCCAGCCATTCAAAACCCCTATGAGGGTCGCTATGAGTCGGATACCAACTCAAGGGCACCTAACAACAACAACAACATATGTATGTAAGTATATACATATATATGTATATACATATATATATGTATACATATGTATATACATACATATACATACATATACATATATATACATATATATGTATATACATATATATGTATATACTTACATACATATGTTGTTGTTGTTGTTAGGTGCCCTTGAGATGGTATCTGACTCATAGCGACCCTTTGTACAACAGGGGAACACTATTGTCAGTGCTTGTCTGCTGTGCATAGGGTTTTCAATGGCAGATTGATTTTTGGGAGGGGGTTGCCAGGCCCTTCTCCCAAGCCTACAGCTTCTGGTGTTCCCAGGCGGTCTCCCATCCAGGTACTAACCAGGCCCGACCCTGCTTAGCTTCCAAGAATTGACGGGATCGGATGCCCCAGGGCTACAGCTGCAGGCATATATATGTAGAGATGTATGTGTATATATATATATATATATATATATATATATATATATATATATGACATATTGCATCACTTCACATATATATTAAATATATATCATATTCCTTTTTGAACAGTAATTTATTTTCCTCTCCTTACCTTCTTCTCCACTCTTAGGTTTTTCAATTACAAAAATTGTGAGAGCAGAAAATAATCAAGTTTTACTCCAGAGTGTGTGCAAATGTTTTCATACAGCTTTGTTATTAACAATAATGACCACAGCACAATGCATTTCCAAGGGAATTAATGACGGGGGTTAATGGCCCAAGGCAAAGCTAGCCAGTCATGAATCCCTAAGAAATGCTCTGTGTTTTGATCATTATTGCTTCATTACAACATAAAAATAATCAGCAGCAATTACAGTTGAAACTCTGGGAACGGTTCAGCCTTGAAAATTAACTCTTTCAGGCTTTAAGTTGCTGAAGATCCCACTGCCTCCAGCACATTCAGTACTAATAATCCTGAAACCAAAAGAATTAATACAAATGATACTGAAGTGTAATGTGATCCTGAGTGGCCAATATTCCAATGGAAATCAGAGACTTGGCTGGCTAAGCAAAGAAGATGAAATGAGCCAGGGCAAATAAAACACTAAGCAAGTCAACCTGAACTTAGAATTTTTAAAGAGGCATTTATCTCATGTTTAGAAAAGACAAAAAAAAATGAATTCTGTAAAATGCTATATTCTGATGAATTCTAGTCAAATATTAAAAGGCAAGAGAAAAGAGAAACCACTTTGTAAAAATTATTAAAATAAATTCTACATTTATGTTCATTTTTAGAAGTTGGTGACAAAAAGCAAAAATAAAATAAATATATTTTACTTGGCTTATCAATTTTAAACTTATTCTTCATTTGTATACAATATAAACCTTTTCCAAAGAATACATATGTTGTCAAATTAAAGAATAGCTAGATCAATTCTCGAAATTGAACATGTATATTTAATAAAAATAAGATTTGCAGACATATTTTGCTACCTTATTTCTCACTAATGAAATTCTTGTCAAGATGCCATTAGCCTTTCTCCCATACTTTTCTGCCCTTTAGTTGACCAGCATTTGATATAAACTTTCTCTTATTTTTTAATGTTTAGAGTTCTTTTAATTCTAAGCTTTCCTTTTTCTTTTTCCCAGGATTATGTAAGTATAATCAATATAAAAATGATATTTTAAAATGTACAACTTGATACTTTTTGATTCATACATTGGGAAATCATTATCACAATCAAACTAATTAAAAAATTAATAACTGGCCTAGCAAAGTGGCTCACGCCTGTAATCCTGGTGACTCAGGAAACTGAGGCAGGAGGATTTAGGATTTGAAGTAAGAGGCAGCCTGTGTAACTTATTGAAACCCTGTCTCCAGATAAAAAGTTTAAAAGATGGTCTGGGGTTGCAGCTAATTGGTAGGGCACTTGGAAAGCATTCAGGAGGCTCTGAGATCAACCTGCAAATACTGCAAAAAAAAGTAATAACCTTCCATAGTTACCATTTGTGTCTACATATAGTAAGAACATTAAATTCTATTCTTAGCAAATGTTAAGAATACACTACAGTTGGGTGCAGTGGTGCACGTCTATAATCCCAGTGGTTTGGGAGACTGAGGTGGGAGGATCGCAAGTTTGAGACCAGAGGCAGTCTGCATAACTTAGCAAGACCCTGTCTCAAAAAGTAAAAAATGGGCTAAGGGTGCAGCTCAGTGGTCCAGCACTTGCAAAACATGCAAGCACGAGGCCCTGGGTTCAACCCCCAGTACCACACACAAAAAAAGAATACACTACAGATAGTCCCTGATGTACAATGACTTGATGAATCATTTATTTGACTATGATGGTGCAAAAGTGATGTATGTTTGGGGAAAACCACACTTTGATTCTAGTCTTTTCTCATGATATGTGGTACAGTATTCTCTTGTTTTATTGTGCAGCAGCAGTGAGTCACAGCTCCTAGTTTCTTATGCAGACACACAGATAAACAACCAATACTCTCCAGTGTGTTGTGTTACTGACACAATGGTGGGTTAGGTGAATTACATATATTTTTCGTTTATGGTATTTTCAGCTTATGATTGGTTTATCAGGATGATAGGCCAGTGGGATCTGGTTGCATCAGATCGTGGAAGCTAATAGGGTTGGGCCTGGCTAGAACTTGGATGGGAGACCACCTGGGAACACCAGGTGCTATAGGCATTGGAGTTGGAGCTGGCAGCCCACTCCCAAAAATCAACCTGCCATCAAAAACCCTATGAACAGCAGAGAAGCACTGATAATAGTGTTTTACCTATTGTACATAGGGTTGCTATGAGTGGGATACCAACTTGAGGGCACCTAACAACAACAACAACCCCATCACAAGGCAAAGTGCATCTGTAGTATTCATCGTAGTCATAATTCTGTACATTATAGGAAAATGTTTTCATCCTTAGCCAAACTAATTAAAAGAAATAAAAAGAAGACTCAAGTTAATAAAATTTTAGATGAGAAAGGGGACATTACAACAGACACCAATGAAATCCAGAGACTCATTAGGTAATACTTAAAAACTAATATTCCAAAAAACTGGAAAACTTAAATCAGATGGTTAAATTCCTAGATATATATGATCTACCAAAATTACATCAACAGGATACGAACAGCATAAACAGACCTATAATGAAATTTAGATTGAAGCATTTATAGAAAGTTTCCCAACAAAGAAAAGCCCAGGATTTCATGGATTCACTGCTGAATTCTACAATACCTTTTAAAGAAGATTTAACACCAATGCTCCTCAAACTACTCCATAAAATAAAAATGGAAGGAACACTACCAAACATGTTCTATGAAGCCAGTATCACCCTGATACCAAAACCAGATAAGGTTATAACAAAAAAGGAAAACTACAGACCAATTTCTCTGATGAACATTGATGCAAAAATCCTTAATAAAATACTTGCAAATTGACTTTAACAATCCATTAGAAATATCATACACTATGATCAAGTTGCTTTCCTTTCAGGGATGTGTGGATACTTCAATATACACAAGACAATAAATGTACCAGAGCATGTAAATAGATGCAGAGACAGAAATTACATGATTATGTCAATAGACGTGAAAAAGGCCTTTGACAAAGTTCATTATTCTTTCATGATAAAATTGTTGAAGAAATTAGGAATTGAAGGAACATAACTCAACATAACAAAGATAATGTGTGAAAAACCTGGAGCCAACATCATAGTAAATGGCAAAAACTGAAAGCATTTCCTCTAAAATGAATGAGACAATGCTGAACACCCTCTCCATTGCTATTCGATATGGTAATTGAATACTTCACTATAGCATAGGCAAGAGAAAGAAATAAAAGGGATCCAATTATGAAAGCAGGAAAATTATCCCTATTTACATATGATATGATTCTATATTTAAAAGACCTTGCATATTCCACCAGAACTTTTGCAGCTAATAAACATTTTCAGCAAAGGAGCAGGATACAAAATTAGCATACAAAACATCAGTAGCTTTTATATATACCAATAAGGACTATGCTGAAAAAGAAATCAGGAAAAACATCTCATTCTCAATAGGTTCAAAAAAATAAAATATCTAGGAATAAACCTAATCAAGGAGGTAAAAGGCCTCTAAAGAGAAAACTTTAAGTACTGAAGAAAGAAATTGAAGAAGACAATAGAAGACGAAAAGATTTCCTATGCTCAAGGCTCACAGAATTAATACTGTGAAAATGGCCATATTACCAAAAGTAGTCTATAGATTTAAAGCAAGCCCCATTTAATTCCCAATGAGATTCTTCAAAGAAATAGAAAAAATAGTCCTAAAATTCATATGGACATACCAAAGACCCCAAACCACCATAACAGTCCTAAGTGGAAAGAGTAATACAGGGGGCATCATAATACCTGATTTCCAATTCTATTACAAACCCATACTAACAAAAACAGCATGATACTGGTACGAGAACAAACATGTTGACCAATGGAATAGGGGATCTAGAAATAAATCCATGTAGCAATAGCCACTTGATGTTTGACAAAGATACCAAATAAATATATAAGTTACATAAAAGACAGCTTCATAAACAAATGGTGCTGGTTGAAATTGATAGCCTCTTGTAGAAGACTGAAATTAGATCCCTCTCCATTACCATGTTTGAAAATTAGTTCAAAATGGATCCAAGACCTTAATGTAAGACATGAAACTTTGAAATTGCTAGAGGACAGTGTAGGCAAAACAAAAAGACATAGGCAAAGGCAAGACATTCTGAAAAAATACCTTAATAGCATGGAAACAATTGCAAGACTTCATAAATGCAATTGCATAAAACTAAAAAGCATTTGGACAGTAAAGAATGCAATGATCAGTATGAAGAGACAACCTGCATAATGGAAGATCTTTGCCAGTTGTTCATTGGACAGTTGTTTAATATCTAGAATATATAAAGAGCTCAAAAATTAAACACCCCAAAAGCAAACTATCGAATCAAATATGGGTATATGAACTGAACAGATAGTGTTCAAAAAAGACATAGAAATGGCCAATAATTCTATGAAAGAAAATGTTTAACATCATTAACCACCAGGACAAGCAAATCAAAACTACAATGAGATACCATCTCATTCAAGTCAGAATGGCTAGCATCAACAAAACAAACAACAACAAAGGCTAGAGAAGATGTAGTCAGAAAGGAAACCTCATAACTGCTGGTGGGAATGTATGCTGGTATAGCCATCATGTAAATCAGTATGGATGTTCCTCAGAAAACTAAAACCGGAACTGCCATATGGCCCAGCTATATTATTCCTGGGTATACATTCGAAAGAATGTAAGTCAACATAACCTAGAGATACCAGCTCATCCATGTTTATGGTGGCTCTATTCACAATAACCAAGATATGGAATCAACATAAGTTTCCATCAACAGATGAGTAGATAAGGAAAATGTGATATATGTATACACCATGGAGTTTTATTAAGCCATAAAGAAGGATGAACTTTTGGCATTTGCTGGAAAATTGAAGGAAATAGGTATCATCATTTTAAATGAAATAAGTCAGATCCAGAAAGACAAACATCACATGTTTTCTTTCACATGTAGATGCTTTGTTTTTGAGGGTGGTGCCATTGAGTCAGGTCTGATTCATAATGACTCTCTATACAGCAGAATGAAAGACTCTCCAACACTTTGCCAGACACATGATCTTCTTTATGTTTATGCCCATTGTTGCAGCCATTGTGTCAATCCATTTTGTTAAGGGTCTTCCATTTTTCATTGACTCACCATTCACTCAAACATGATGTCCTTATCCAGAGATTGGACCCTTCTGACATGTCCAAAGTACTAAGACACAGTCTAGCCATCTTTGCTTCCGAGAAGAATTATGGTTTCAATACTTCATGGAAAGATCTGTTTACTTTTTTATGAAAGTCGATGGTATAGTGTGTTTCATCCAGAATCATAGTTTAAAAGCAGTAATTATTTACATGTTTCCCCTATTCAATGTCCAGCTTTCACAAACATGTTGCTTGGAAACTTCAATCTTTTCTCCATTTATCATGAAGTTGCTTACTGACAAAGTTGTAAAGATTTTTGTTTCCTTGATTTGGAAAATAGCTACCTGGACAACTTACTAGAAGAGATCCACATTTATGCCTATTACCAAGAAAAAGGATCCAATTAAATGTGAAAATTACCAAATAATATCTTATGCAAGTAAAGTTTTCCTAAAGATCATTCAAAAGTGACTGCAACAGTATATTACAAGGGAAATGCTGGACAATCAAGCCAGTTTCAGAAGAATCAGGGACATCCTTGCTGATACCAGATATTATATGAAAGCAGAGGATACCAAAAAGATATCTATGTTTTATTGACTATGCAAAGACAATTGACTATATTGTTGTTGTTAGGTTCCATCAAGTTGGTGTCCAACTCATAGCAACCCTATGTACAACAGATGAAACACTTTTGTCATGATTCTCTGCTATTCAGTTTTCAATGGCTGATTGATTTTTGGGAGTGGGTTGCTGAGTCCTTCTCCCAAGCCTACAGCACCTGGTGTTCCCAGGCACTCTGCCAACCAAGTATTAACCAGGCCAACCCTGTTTGGCTTCCAAAATCTGACAGGATAGGACACCATGGTAGTTTGACTACAGGCTTGACTGTGAACTTCACAACAAATTATGGGTAACTCTATGAAGAATGGAAATAACACAGCACTTAATTATATTCATGAGGAATCTATATAGGGAAAACAAGGAGTCATTTGAATGGAACCAGAAAACACTGCCTGATTTAAAGTCAGGAAAGGTGTGCATCAGGGATGTATCCTTTCACTGTACTTTTCAGTCTCTATCCCAAGCAAATAATCCAATAAGCTGGACTTTATGAAGATGAACTTGTCATCATGACTGATTGGGAAAAAAAACATATTAACAATCTGCATTATGAAGATGACACAATTTTGCCTGCTGAAAGTGAAGAGGATTTGAAGCCTTTACTGATGAAGTTCAAAGAACACAGCCTTCAATATGAATTCAAGAAAACAAATATAGATGCTAAAATTCAATATATGTTCAATATTAAAATATGTAGGTCATGAAAGTAGAAGGGGGCCAATGTAGAGGGAGAAACAAGACTAAAGATAAGGGTGAATGTGCAATAAGAAAGGTTAATGGAAGAAGGAAATAATATATTTTGTCCTTAAGGCAAAATCTGGGGAATATATATATATATATATATATATATATATATATCAGAATGAAAGACTCCCCAACATATATACACACACACACACACACACACACACACACACACACACACACACACACATATATATATATATATATACATATATATACACATATATGCATATGTATGTATATATATGTATATATATAATCCCTGTGGGGTGCATGGGCTGGGAATTAGCTCAGTTGGTAGAGCACTGCTCTGCAGTCTCTGAGGCCCCAAGTTCGATTCCCATTACCACAAAAATGGGAGAAGGACATAGCAATCCACTCCCGAGGCAATCCCGAAACAATCAGCCATTGAAAACCCTGTAAGGGTCGCTATGAGTTGGACATGACTTGATGACACCTAATGACAACAACATGTGGGGTGCACACCTCACCAGTCTAGCCTGGATGTTTGAATGGGAGGTGCAGCCATGCACATAGATAACTAAACACAAAGCAACTCATTCAGGACCCTCAGGTGAGGGGTGTGGACTCCTGTGGCCCTTGGGAACGCTGTGAGAGGGGAGAAAGGAAAAAACCTCAGGCACTTTTGCCTTGTGGGGACTGAAAGCTTTTTATGGTCTCTCTGCCCTGACAAGGGCAGAGAGGAACCCAAATAAGTGCACAGCTATAACAGGGGTTTGCAGCTCTTATACTGCCTCAAGGGCAGCTGTGGCTCTTTTGCCTTTGGCACTGGGACCAGAGACTGTCCATAGCTTTGGCTTCTTGGCTCTGAGTACAAGAGGCTTTCCTTGGCTTGCTTGTAGTCCTTGAGAATGCTTTCTAGTTGTCCTGATCTTGGTGGTCACAAGGACAGATGCTTCTGTGTTGCTGATTGAATCCAGAGAAAGTCCTTTTCTTACCAATGGTCCATAGCAGAGAGAGTTCTATCTTGATCAGTGGTCCAGGCAAGAGAGCAACCTTTGTTTATATAGTCTTTTGGTAACTACCTTAACTGCCTCAAGATGACAATCAGGTGGGGGCATGAGGGGCTAAGTACAACTAATTTAGGAGTGACATTCAAATAAAGAGTGAAATCAGATGTCACTCCCTGGGCAATCAATGGAAGATCCTTGATTACCAATCAGGGAACAAGGTGAGGGTTGGATAATTCCCTACATACCTCTGGATGGATATATATATATATATATATCCCCTCACACACACACATGCACAGTTACAAAGAAGACATGCATATAGAAGGAAAACCATTGACAGGGAGGAAGAAATTTAGGGGGAGTGGTTCATGACAGAGTAATGGAGGAGGTGAACATGAGCTATGTAACATGATATGCATGTATGAGAATGTCATAATGAAGCCAATTAAGTTGCACACTAACTAAAAAAATTACTAATTAGAAAAAAAAGGTATTTCATTCCCCATTGTGTGCTCTTGGCAGCTTTTTCAAAGATCAATAAACTCAAAATATATGAATTCATTTTTGGATTCTCCATATCTTTCCCTTGCACTATATATTTGTTTATGAGAATCTTATACTGTTTTGAATGCTTTAGCACTGTAGAAAACATTGAAATCAGGCAATATAATGCCCTCTTGGGTTGTGCTCAATTTACTTTGGCTATTTGTGGTTCCATATGAATTTTAGTCTATTTGTATGACAAAAACCATTGGAATTTTTAAAGATATTGCATTGATTCTGTGTATTACTTGGATAGTTTAGATATTTTAATAGTATTAATGTGTCCAATCTATGAAAATACTTCCTTTTTTCTATCTTTTTCAATGTTTTCAATGTTTCATAGTTTTCACTGTGAGAACTTTTCACTTTGGATATTTTGTTTGAAATTATTTTATTTTAATTTTGATGAAAGTTACATGGCATTACTTATACATCAAGGCACCAGAAAAGTAATGTAAATTAAGCCCAAATTTAACAGAAGGAAAAACATACTAGAGATTATGACAGATATAAATAAAATAGAGCCTGGGAAAACAACAAAAATATTAATGAAGTTAATTTTTTATTAATAAATGTTAGTGGGGTACAGAGTGATAAGACTTTTCCTATTTCCATTGTACATATATCACATCAACTTATATAATTTATGGAACTCTTTGATTAATACATGATAAAAATCATGTGAAATAATGGATTATATTACCATTTTGCCCCATGTATTTATGTATTTGCAACATATTACTGGAGATTTTCCTCTCCCACCTTTATCCCTCTACATTATTTCCCTTCCCCATCCTGGT
The DNA here is from genome assembly GCA_007922755.1 of Pedetes capensis. NCBI lineage: Eukaryota > Metazoa > Chordata > Mammalia > Rodentia > Pedetidae > Pedetes > Pedetes capensis. The sequence goes on from VMDO01010033.1 coordinate 22,517, forward strand.
TCCACAGGCTTTCCTCCCTCAGACTCAGACTAGTCCCCTGCTTCTTTCTATTCTTCTTATATTTTCCCTTTTTAGAAAAGCCTGATTTTTCCTTTTTATATATCTGCATGTGTATTTTTTTCTTCTTTTAAGTTAGACTTAGCTCCCAGATATGAGTGAGAATATAAGGTGTCTCTCTTAGTGGGCCTGAGTATTTTCACATAAGGTGATATTCTCTGTTCCATCCATTTTGCTGTAAATGACAATATTTCTTTCTTTTTATTGCTAAGAAATATTCCATTGTGTATATATGCCAAAACCTTTTTTATCCATTCCTTTGTCATGGACATCTTTGTTGATTCCATACACTTTTAATTGTGAAAAGTGCTGGACTAAATATGAAAATGTCAATGTCCCTGTAGTATGATGACTTATCTTCCTTCTGGTCTCTTCACAGGAGTAGTATAGCTGGGATGTATGGAAGTTCTATACTTAGATTTCTAAGGTATCTCCATATTGATTTTCAAACCAGTTGAACTACTTTACAATTCCAACAGCAGTGTAAAAGTGTTCCTTTTTCTCTGCATCCTCTCCAGCATTTGCTCTTATTTGTTTTATTGATCTTGGGCATCATTACTGGAGTGAGATAGAATCTCAGTGTTGTTTTCTTTTGTATTTCCATAACGGCTAAGGATATTGGGCATTTTTTCTTGTGTTTCTCGGCCATTCAAATTTTTTCCTTTGAGATTTGTCCCTTCGTTTCCTTTGCCCACTTATGTATTAGCTTTTTAGTTGTTTTGGTGTTTGCTTTCTTAAGTTCTTTGTATATTCTTGAAATTGTTATTGTTGTTAGGTGCTGTGGAGTTGGTATCCAAATCATAGCAACCCTACATACAACTGGTGAAACACCATTGCCAGTGCTTCTCTGCTGTTCATAACATTTTCAATGGTAGATTGATTTTTGGGAGTGGGTTTCCAGGTCCATCTCCCCTTCTTTGAAGAAAGTAGTCCTCTGATGTATATGATGCAAAGATTCTCTCCCATTTTGTAGAGTCTTCCTTAACTCTGTTGATTTTTTCCTCACATTATGACAGAAATAAATAAAATAGAGCCTAGAAAAACAATAAAAAATATTAGTGAAACTATTTTTTTAAAAGATACAAAATTCACAGATTTTAGCTAGACTAAGAACAAAATGTGTTCTGAGGTTTAGCTCACTTGATAGATTTCTGACCTGTGCCTTCTGAGGCCCTAGGTTTGATCCCTGTTGTTGTTGTTAGGCGCCGCTGAGTTGTGTCAAACTTATAGCGACCCTCATAGTGTTTTCAATGGCTGATTGTTTCGGGAGTGGGCTGCCAGGTCCTTCTCCCATTTTTGTGGTGCTGGGAATCGAATCTGGGACTTCAGAGACTGTAGAGCAGCACTCTACCAAGTGAGCTAAATTCCAGCCTGATTTTATCCCAGGCCCTAAAAAAAAAAAAAAAAGTGAAAAAAAACCAGCAGCCCACTCCCAAAGGAATCCTGAAACAATTAGCCACTGAAAACTCCATAAATATCAGAGAAGCATTGACATAATGCTAGGCATGGCACAGTGTTGGAGAGTGTTTCATTCTGTTGTACAAAGGGTCACTATGAGTTGGACTCAATTTGATGGCAACTAACAACAACAATAAGAAAACAAATACTTCATCAAAATCATAGCTGACAAAAGTAAATATTTAACTGATAGCAGAGTAATACAAAGGATCTAAGAACCTATCATGAACATTGTATGACAAGTTGACTTCTTCATGTAATAGGCATGTCTGTATCATAATTACATGCTAGCAAACTGAATAACATAGACAAAATGGATAAATTCATAGAAATACAGTCTTATAAGTCTGAATTATCATGAATTAAAAATCTGAACCAAACAATTAGTTCAAAGAGTGAACTGATAACAAAGAATTTCCCATCACAACAAATTATGGATAACATTGCAAAGAATGGGAATACCAAAACACTTCATTATACTCATGCACAATCTGTACATGGACCAGGAGGCAGTTGTTCAAACACAACAAGGAAACACTGTCTGGTTTAAAGTCAAGGAAGATGTATGCCAGGCCTATATGCTGTCACTGTACCTCTTCCATCTCTATACTGAGAAAATAATCTGAGAAGATGGACTTCAGGAAGAATGCAAAATCAGGATTGAAAGAAGACTCATTAACAACCTGCGTTATGCAGATGATACAACTTGACTTGCTGAAAATGAAGAAGATTTACCAAGAAAGATCAAATAACACAGCCTTTAGCATGGATTGTGCTGTAACATTAAGAAAACAAAAATCCTTACAATTGGGTCCATACACAAATTCATGATAAATGGAGAAAAGATTGAGGTTGTACAAGATTTTGCTTTTCTTGTTTCTACAGTCAACATCTATAGAAGCAGCAGTGATAAAATCAAAAGTCACATTGCATTTGGAAAAGCTGTTGCAAAACACCCCTTTAAAATGTTGAACAATGAAGATGTCACATTGCAGACTAAGGTGTGCCTGACTCATGCCATGGCATTTCCAGCCACATCATATACTTGTGAAACCTGAACAGTGAATGTGGAATACAAGGAGATTTGATGCTTTTGAATTATGGTGCTCGAGATGAATATTGAATATATCATAGACTACCAAAAGAAGCAACAGATTCATCCTAGCAGAAGTACAAACAAAGTTCTCCTTGGAAGCATGATGGCTAGACTGTGTCTTACATACTTTGGACATATTGTCAGGAGGGAACAATCACTGGAGAAGGACATCATGTCTGGTGGGGTGGCGAGTCAATGAAAAAAAGGAAGTCTCTCAACTAGATGGGTTGTCACAGCAGCTGCAACCATGGGTTTCAATATAAAAAAGATCATGTGGATGGCCCAGTGTCAAGTGGTGTTTAATTCTGTTGTCTAGAGGGTCATTATGAGTTGCGTCTGACTTGAGAGCACCTAAACAATATCAAATAAAAGCCCAGGATCTAATGGCTTTAGTTTTGAATTCTACTAAATATTTATAGAAGAATTAACTCTTACGCTCTTATAAAAAAATGAAGTGGAGGGACAACTCCTGTATTACTCTGGACTGCTACAACAAAATGTCATAATCTAGGTTGCTTATAAACAAGAATTTATTTCTCACAGTTTTGTAAGTTGTGAATTTCATAATGATAGTGCCCACAGATTTGATAACTAATGAGAACCCATTCCCATCAGCCTAGAATATTCTCTTCTGGCTATATATTTCATGTTGGAAAGGGCGAGGCAGATTTCTAGTGTGTCTTTCTTAAGAACATTGAACCTAATTGTCAGGATTCTGCTCTTAGGATTTAATCTTCTCCCAATGACTTTTCTAATAGCATTATCTTGGTGATATAAATTTTAGGGTGGCATAGATATTCATACAATAGCAGCTGTCACTGACACCTGATCCATCTATTATATCTCAGTAACCCCAAAGGCCAACTCATTTCAGAGTCAAGTCTAAAATCTAAAGTTCAAAGTCTCACCTGAATATCCAAATTAAATATGAGCGAGATTCAAGATATCATTCTAAAGAGGCAAATTACTCTCAATTTGTGACCCTGGAAAAGCAAAGACATTATGTGCTTCCAAGATACCATGGTGGGTCACACATAAGATGGACATTTGCATCTGAAAATGGAGAAATAGGAAAGGAAACATGGGTAATAGGTCTCAAGTAATTGCAAAAATCATAGGCAGCCTCCAAGTTTCCCAGGCTACAATCACATATTGGTGACTTTAGTAGACTGAGATCTTGGGGGCAGTCTCCCACTGCCAACTCTATCAAACATTTCCTTAGAGGAGACTCTGTGGTGGTCCGGCCATCATAGAGGGTCTCTGCTAATAACAAACTTATCCTCTGCTATTTATGACAAGTATTTCTTCTTACTCTGGTTACTCACATTTTGACTCTTTGACTATTTCATTTGGTCTCCTTTTTTTCTATCTTCCAAATTTAAGTGTTCATCAATGTTCATTTTTTTGACATTCTTTCCTCCCCTATCAGAATTGTAATAATTTTGGAATATCATTTATTTCCACAAGTTTAATTATTTTCTCTTTATAGATGTATAACAAGCTTATTTCTCCAGTTTAATCCTCTCCTAAATTAGGCCTGTCAAAATATCTATTGAACACATGGTCATAAATATGCTGTTGATGTTTCAAGATATCATTATGTTTAAATCTATCACATCACTTTCTTTTTCTGCAGTTTTTAATCCTCCTCTTCTTCAAAACATTTATCTTTTGATGTCTGCATTTCCACTCATTGATTGAATTCTGCTTATTTTACTTGTGTCAGATATTAATGATATTTTTGATAACCTTCTGCTTTCTGTTGGTTCCCCTTTCTTGAGTACAGGCATAAATATGGATCTCTTCTAGTCAGTTGTCCAGGTAAACTGTTTTCCAAATCTCTTGGAATAGACAAGGGAGCACCTCCAGTGTCCCTTTGTTTGTGGAAGCATCTGTATTGATATTCCATCAATTCCTGTAATGTTGTGTTTTGACATTTCTTTCAAGGCAAATTCTACTTCTTCCTTCAGTACCATTTGATCCTGATCATATGCAACCTCTTGAAATGGTTGATCATACACCAATTCTTTTTAGTATAATGCTTCTGTGTCTTCTTTCCATCTTCTGTTGATGTTTCCTGCATTATTTAATATTTCCCTGTAGAATATTTCACTATGGCCCTTTGAGTCTTGAATTTTTCTTCAATTCTTTAAGTTGGAGAAAAAGAGAGCATGTTCTTCCCTTTAGGTTTTCTGTCTCACAGCTTTTTACACATATTATAATATTTGATTTTGCCTTCTCAAGATGCCCTTTGAAACCATCTGTTTAGTTCTTTAACTTTATCATGTCTTCCTTTTACTTAACATTCAAAGGCAAGTTTCAGAGTCTCTTTTGACACATAATTTGGTCTATTATTTTTTCTGTCTTTTTAATAACCTTTTTCTTTCCTCATGAATGATGTCTTTGCTGTCATGCCAAAAATCCTCCGATTTTCAATCATTAGTGTCTACTGCATCAAACCTGTTCTTGACATGGTCTCTGCACTTAGTGGAGATATAATCAAGGTCATACCTTGACTCTTGTACATGTGCTCTAATTTTCTCCAGTTTCAGTTTGATCCTATATGTGAACAGTTGGTAGCCTGATCATCAATTAACTCCTGGTCTTGTTCTGACTTCTGATATTGAGCTGTTCCATTGGTTCTTAACACAAATGTATTCAATCTGTTTCCTGTATATTCCATCTGATATTCCATGTGTATAGTTACTGTTTATGTTGGTGAAAAAATATATTTGCAATGAAAAGGCTGTTCTCTGACAAAATTCTATTGTGTGATCCCCGGCTTCATTTCTGTCACCAAGGACATATTTTCCAACTATTCAGACTTCTTTGTTTTCAGCTTTTGCATTCCTGTAACCAGTAATTATCAGTACATCATGGTTGCATGTTAGATTAATTTCAGACTGCAGATGGTCATTAAAAATCTTCTATATCTTACTGGTAGGTACATAAATTTGAATAATAGTCATATTACCTGATCTTCCTTGTAGCCATGTGGATATTATTCTATAACTGACAGCATTGCACTTTAGGATAGATCTTGAGATGTCTTTTTTGATGATGGATATGACCCCATTTCTCTTTAAGATGTCATTCCCAGAGTAGTAGACCATATGATAGTCTGACTCAAAATAGCCCATGCTGGTCTATTTTAGTTCACTGAAGCCTAGAATGACAATGTTTATGCACTCAATTTTTCTTTTAACAACTTCTAATTTTCCTAGATTCACACTATGTATATTTCATGTTCTAATTATTAATGGATGTTTACAGTTGTTTCTCCTAATTTTGAGTTATGTCACATCAGCAAATGGAGGTCACTGGGGCTTTATTCCATCCCCTTCTTTAAGGTCAACTGTACTTTGAGGATGCAACTCTTCCCCAGTCATCTCTTGAGTGCCTTCCAACCTGGGTATCTCATTTTCTGGTACTGGAGCTGAGAGTGTTTCTCTGCTATTCTTAGAGTTTTCAATGGATAATTGTTTTGGTAGTGGGACAATAGGTCCTTCTCCCTAGTATGTCTTAGTCCAGAAGCTTAGCTGAAACCTGTCCATCATTGATGATACTGCTCATATTTGTAATGCTAGTGACATGGCTTTCAGCATCACAGCAACATGCAAGCCCCAATAGTAAATCAAGCTGACATGAAATTAAGGGAATTTCAGCAACATATAAGTAAATTATAACCCATGATAATCAGCATCATGTATTTTGTCAATGCAAGAATGGTTTACTAGAGATGAGTATCAATTACTATATTTCATAATATAAGATTAAATAAGAAACTATATAGCCAAGAATTCCTGTGCTTGCCTAGGTTACATGGGACCCTGTGTTCAATTCCACCACCAAAATAAAAAAATGAAAAAGGAAAGCACAATATGTCCAAAACATTATGATAAATATGGGCAGTGTGGCACATGCATGTATTCCCAGGATATCAGAAAACTGAGGTAGGAAGATTATTTGAACCCATGAGTTCAAGACAAGTCTCGTCAACAAACTGAAACTTTACCTCAAAAACAAAAGCAAATGATTATGGTTATTTCAATAAGTGCAGGGTTGAAGCATTGGACATAATGCCATATTTCATTAGTGACAAATACTCTTCACCATCTAGGAATAAAACAGATGACCTCAGCATAAGAAACGGCTTCTACAAAGGGCTTGCAGACAACATCATACTTACAGACTTATTTCTCTGGTCCTAAGATAGATAACAAAATAAGAATGCCTGCTCTTACCAGTCCCCTTCAACATCACACTGGAAATCCTAGAAAGTGCAATAAGGCAATGAAAGAAAATACAGGCATTCAGCTCAGAAAAGATTAATACCATATTATCTATTCACAAACAATGCAATTGTATATATACATAGTTCCAAACAATCTACATAGAAGTACGAGAATTAAGAGATTTTAGTAAATTTTCTTTTTCTTTCTTCCTTTCTTTTTTCTTTTCTTTTTCTTTCTTTTTGTTTTTCTTCCTTTTTTTTGTGGTACTTGGGGTTGAACCCAGGGCCTTGTGCTTGCATGCTTTGCAAGTGCTGTACCACTAAGCTCTACCTCTAGCCTATGTTTTTCTTTCTTTCTTTCTTTCTTTTACTTTTGACACAGGGTTTCAATAAATTACAGACAGCCTCTGGTCTCAAACTTTCAATCTTCCTGCCTCTGCCCAACAAGTTGCTGGGATTACAGGTGTGCACCACTGCACCCTGCACTAAATTTTCAGTATATAAGTTCAATATAATGAATATCATTTGTTCTTCTCTATCCAGCAATGAAAAATTACAATTCCAAATGTAATATATATGTATATTTCTAAATATATACATTACTTATATGACAATACCTACCATAACCATTATTCCCAATCTCCTGGAACATACAGAATAGAATTCACCTATTGTTCCATTTAGCTGTATAGTATTTTGATCAATTTTTGTTCAGTTACTGCTAGATAATGAATTCATTTTGTTCTCTGCAACGGGGTAGTCTAAAACTGAATTGTGCTTATCAGGAGATCAAACCACTAGAGACCACTGTATTATGTATGGAAAAGGTCTGAGGACAGGAGAGACCTGAGTGGCATCTGCAGACTTGCCTGTTAGAATTCTGTCTCCAGCTACCATATGGATGTCTTACTAGCAGGCAGGTCAGGCTTTACTTGTTTGTAGTGTTGCTGAGTAAATACACACTAGTTTCAAGAACAAAAACACCACTAATATCAAAATACAAGTTCATTTTTTTTTCATTTTTAAAAAATATAATGTCATTTAGTAAATTTCTACTCAAACACACTTGTTCCTCATTAAGTATTCCATAAATATCAGAAAAAGTAAGACAATATACAAGCAGAAAGGAAATAAAATTAAGGAGGATTATAAGTTGCAAAAGTAACTTAGAGCAATCAGTTCTGTAATGACATCTAGCTTTATTATTCAAAGGTGTATTAGCTAGGATTTTTATTTCTGAGTGGCATTACCCATTTTACCTTTTCTTGAAAAGCTTGTGGAAGCACTTAATCCTATTACCCAAGAATCAGTAAAATTATCTGTTCTTTAGGTTCAAGAGCATATGATACCCGGAATGTTGACTGTGTTATGGTAAAAAAAATGATTTTTCTCCCTCAATAATATCAATAACACAAGTGCATAATAGTATCACATTCTGGCAGATGGTACACACTTTAACTTCCCTCCTTAACTCAAACAGCTAACAGAATATAGCAAATTTTGTTTATTTTATTTTTCTACTGTTAGCTGTGTTCATTAAAATTCCATCAAAAATAAAACAACTTTCACAACTGATATCTCCTAATAAAACCATCCCCTTTAACACTAAGATATTCTCTATATATTACTGTCTTTTTTCACTTGAGTACTTCTCTTCGAGGGGCTGGGATTTAGCTCAGTTGGTAGAGCACTGCGCTGCAGTCTCTGAGGTCCCCAGTTCAATTCCCAGCACGGCAAAAATGGGAGAAGGGCCTGGCAATCCACTCCCAAGGCAATCCCGAAACAGTCAGCCATTGAAAACACTATGAGGGTCTCTATGAGTCAGATACCGACTCGACAACACCTAACAACAACAACAACTTCTCTTCGAAGTACCTGCAATAACTCTTTTCAAAATAATAAGCTACAACTTGTTTTCATCTTAAACATGCACACACAAATCTACAATAGGCATTTTAATTGTAAAAACAATTAACAAAGAAGAGTTGAATTTTGTGTGTGTGTGTGTGGTATTGGGGTTTGAACCCAGGGCCTCGCACATGCATACTTTGCAAGTGCTGTATCACATATTTGCATCCTCAGCCCATCTTTTTACTTTTTGACACAGGGTCTCACTAAGTTAAGCAGACTGCCCCTGTCTTGAACTTGCTATCCTCCTGCCTCTGCCTCCCAAGCCTCTGGGATTACCATTGTGTGCCACTGCACCCAGCTAGAGCTGAATTTCTTAAGCAATCAGGTAATGATTAATTTCTGAGCAAATTTTATGTGCCTGGCACTGTGAGAATGGGAAAAAAAAGGATATTGAAATAATTTTTCCTGTTCCTTTCAAGCTTACCAACTAATTGGGGAGGTCTACTTAGCATGTATAAAGCACTTAAAAAGTAAACAACTATGTGATCTTTTATTATATTGATTAAAAAGTAGATATATCAAACTTATGCGTGGAGAAATTTCACAAACAAAAGTATTTATGGCTTAATTCTGACCTCAGGGTTAGTGGAGAGCCTCAGCCAGTTAAGGAAAAGAAGCTCGGCCTCTTTCCTCTTTCTCTTTGTCTTTTTTTTTTTTCTTCTTCAGTATTATAGATGAAACTCAGGGCCTATTCACATGCTAGCAAGTGTGCTACAACTGAGCTGTACCCAAAACCCCTTTTTTGTTTGTTTGTTTTAAGGCAGAGTCTTGCTAAGGAGCACAGGCTGCCTCTGGCCTTGACCTCACAATTTTCCTGCCTCAGGCTTCCAAGTCTCTGGGATTACAGATTTACACCATAGTACCTGGTGCTGGTTGTCTTATCTTGCCCAGTTTGTCTGCTTGTAGATAGCATGTACTCCAGTCAGCTTTCTGCCAAACTTGAAGGTGGGATTGTTCAAATGTGGGCTGAAATAATTAGTGCAGCCTAATTCTAGGCCACAACTCCCAGCTGAGCTTGTCCATGTACTAACAATGATATTTCAAGTTCTAATTCTCTTAGTTGATTCCAAACATGGGTGGGAGGAAGACATGATAACTTTTGTCACTCTGAAATAGCCCTTCTGATTCTTAATGTAAAGAAAAGTTATATGAACAATAGAACTCTGTGAAATGTCAAGAGAAATCAGCCTAAAGAGGTAGACATTAGGTTATGAAAGATGTGTAGAATGTAAGACACACAGAATTCAAGTCAAGCAAATAACACGAGGAGTAAAAATAACCACACAAGTAGAAATGAAAATGATATAGCTCAGTCCATGAGGAACCTAACTTGGCTTGGGTATATATCTCTAGGGAACTTATTTTAATCATATAAATATGAAGGCTTTGAGAGCTAGAACAGTGTGTTTAGACTCGATTTGACAGGTGACAGAGAAATGATTTCATATCCTGGAAAGGTGAATGAAAAGGTGAAATTGTGTTTTAAAGATAATTCTGGATATGATATAGAGGAGTTGGGTGGGGAAGGGGGAGATCATGGGCAAATCATTAACGACCAAAATACTGACTAGAAAATGTAGAGTCCTGGACTTAAATAACTAGAGTGGAGTAAGCAAGCAAGTAAGCAAGCTGATTATGCAGAATTGGCCAGTTTTCATGGGAAAATTCTCTCTGTGAACATATCACCTTTAGAAGAGAAGAGAAAATTAGGCACCTGGACTTTGTCTTTGAGAAGTATTTATCATCATTTGGAAAGATAATTAGATTGTAAATGTACTGATTTGCAGCTTTGATTACGAAGCATTAGTTTAGAGAAAATGGAATTAAAAAACTTAAATGGGTCTTTGAGATACTTTACATCTGTCACTATAGATAATGATCCTAAGTCTTTAAAGGGAATTTGTTCAGGTTGTATGATTTGTGTGCAGCTTGGATGAGACCAGGCATGTGACATTCTGTGTCAGTCCTCTGTCCATGAATTCCAGCCACTGATGTCCTAGTGTCAATCACATTTTATGGGGCAAACACTCAAAACAAAATAATATAATCAGTGGTAAATAACATGAATAGGTTGCCACTCAGTAATAAGTGAACATCAGTGACCGAGAAAATGGTGCATTTACTCAAAGTTGATGCCCAACAATATGTACGAGATTTATTTTACATTTCACATAATAGTTCTAGCTGCCTCTGTTGCTTTACATTTGTTTCCTCATTTGAAAAGGCTGCATTTTTGTCCAGAAAGGAATTTGGTCAAGTAGTTCTGGCAGCAATCTGAGACTTTAGTGAAGTCTCAGAAAATGATGCACAGGCCTTGTTTTGGCTCATGCAGCAACAGGACAATCCCACACATAGCTGGGCCTGAAAGAGTGTAAACATATTTGTGTAGTGTGTCTAGACCCCCATGCAGCAGTACACTAGGTTGCAAACATCATCCAGAAATCCACAGCTCCTTTTAGTCACTCCACAAAGAGCTGCTGTGTCTTTGGTTTCAGTGAACAAACAATTTGCTATGTGAACAGCTGAAGCAAGCTGTGTCAACAATACAGGATTTGAATTATGACATGCTGCTGTGTCTATGAAAGCAGAAGAAGGGAGTACATGATTACGGCCTAGAGCATGTGGTTAGGAAGGGAGGAATAGTAGCTCTCCAGCATCGGTTGTTGATCAAAAACATCTGCTTCCTTCCCTGACCCCTTGAAAGATTCTCTGGGGAAAGAGTCTCCTGATGCTATCACTCTGCCAGGTCAATCCCCTCAGCAGATTTCTGGGGCAGTGTTTGAATCTGTTGAGCAATCATTAAGAAAAACAGTACAAATAACATGTTAGATGGTGGGGGGGGGGAAGAAATGTGATAAGGAAATGTGAAAACTTAGTGCATTCTCAGCCTTAAAATATCATCTGTGCTTTCGCTCCTAATTTTCACACTTCACAGCTGCTAATGGATCTCAGCGGAACTAAAGTAAGACTGTTGACAGAAAGAAGTGTCTTTTTGTCATCTCTGTCATGTTTCTTCTTTCTTTATTCTCATACAGAAAGTTTTTATGTGCCTTAAAGTCCCCTGATATTGGCTAGGTTTCTTATCTTTTTCAAACTTGAGGCTGCTCCTTTGAAGAAAAAAAAATGTCTTCTACAGCCACCAAAAGGATGGAGATAATGGAGGAAAATGGATATCAACAGCTCTCCAGGTTTGGATTGATTTCTATGAAGCTATTGGAAATAAAACACAGGAGGAGATTTGGTGAGGTAGTCTGGTACTCCAATGTTCCAGGCATTAGAAGACCTCACAGGCACCCAGATTGGGGATATTTCCTAACAAAACAAGTACCTTTTACTCAGACCTCTGAAGATCCTTAACCAGAACAAAGAAAAGAAAGTTCAAGCTGATTCACTAACACAAGAGATAAGCATAAAAGAAATGAAACAGAATTCAATGTCGTCATCATCATCATCATCATCATCATCATCGTCGTACAAATAATTCCAAAGGATAGCAATAATGCATACAGACTAGATCATTCATGTAATACTGCTGAGAATGTGAAAAGATAGATCACTATAGAAAAAAATTTAGACTTAAATCAAAATTGGGTGCATGTATATAGGTAAATATTCATACAAAAAGACAAGCAGAAAGGAAATCATTGGTGCGGGGATGTGGAAGGGGGAATAGGGTCAGGAAAGGGTAAGGGGAAGTTTATGTGAGCAATGTACAATGAAATGCATATATGGAAATGTCACAATGAAATACATGTCAGAATGATAGCCATTAAGTTGTACATTAAAAATTTCCAATTTAAAAAAAAGCGCTGATGATATTGCATTGCAATACCAACTGGGGTCTCTTAGCTAAATATAGTCTCACAAAAACTCCTAAACTGGATGTTCATCAAGTGCATTTCCCATCAGGAATCTGTAGTTAAACGTCATTCAGATATACTGATATAATCTGATTTGAAGATATCTCACATAATAATTCCATTGCCAAAGGATTTCTATTCTGCATGCTTTATTTGCCATACATTTTCCTCAAGAATATTTCTAGTTTATATAATCAAATAAATATTGTTTCTCTGTCTGATTCTTTTTGGTTTGTCTTTTTTTTTCCTCCTCCTCCTCCTCTTCCTCTTTCTCCTCCTCCTTTTCTTCTTTATGTACTGTGAAGTTCTCTCTCTTTTTCTCCACCCTAAGGTTGATATATTTGATTTGCACAAGATTGGGATTATTTACATTATTTCCTTTAGCTTTATTCCCATTTTCTATTTTTTTTTTTTTTTAGTATTCTTTGTGAGGTAGACACTATAATATTCCCTTTAAAAAGAATTTATTACTAAATCTCTAGCCAGGTGCAGTGACACACACCTGTAACCCAGTGTGTTACAGGTGGAGCCAGGAGGATTGCATGTTAGAGACTAGAGGGAGTCTGCATAATTTAGCGACACCCTGTCTCAAAAAAAAAAAAAAAAAAATGGGTTGAGGGCGCAGCTCAGTGGTCCAGCACTTGCAAAGCCTGCAAGCGCGAGGCCCTGGGTTCAACCCTATTATGACAAAAAAAAATTATTACTAAATCTCATAATTTATTCGCATCATCCACACAATACTAACAGATTTTCAATTATTTTGTTGCTTGTCATTATAAGATAAATTTTTTCCAGTACATATTATCACTTTCTTATTATTGTTTCATCTTATGATCTCCTTCCCACATATACAAACTTGAACAACAATTACAAAGAACTTTATAAGTTTCTGTGGCACTTTTGGGCAGAAATGAATGGACCAGAAAACATATTCGCTTCCAACAACAATAACAACAAATAACAAAAGAAAGATTTTTTTCAGAGTGTAGACTCCAAATTAGCAGAATATTTATTTATAAATACTGAACAGCATAGTAAACCAACTCAAAGTCTTTTTATATAAATAATTTCACAAGTATTTGGAATCTTCCAATTATAATGGAAGGATTATGCGTTTTGAAATCGAACGTTTTTGGTTTTGATTAACTATAAGACCTTGGAGATTTAACCTCTCTGAACTTCAGTTCTTATTTATTAAATGGATTTAATAACAACAACCATAGAGTGTATTTGTGAGGATTAAATGAATTTAGGATAGCATCTGACACCCAGCAAGCACTCTGAATACATATTTCAGGTACTGAAAATATGCAATTAAAGGATGGTTCTTCTTTCCTTCTGTCAATATATATTTTTATTCAATAAAGCACTGGAGAGCAGGTATATGACAATTTAGTTGGAAAAAAAAAGAATGTGATAATAATTTTGTCCCCAAACCTAGTGGTGGTGCAGAATAAATGTTACTAGACAAAGGGAAGATGAGAATGATATAGAAATTGGAGAATAGTTATTCGATGAATTAATATTTGAGGCTGATCATGAATAATGCACATAGTTACTAAGGGTAAAGGTAAGAGGAAAAAGCCACCAAGGTGAAGTAAACCTCATTAAACAAGGTACCTGAACAGGAATCAGAGTGATGGGGCAGTAAAATCTGTGTAATAAAAGAGTTTCTGTGTTGGAATAAAAAAGATTAAGATATAAATTTAGTACAATTGGTGGAGAACTTTGAAAACTTTTAAGAACTTACAGTTGATGTGGTTAATGGATGAAAGCAAATTAGATTCACGGAGCAGAAAGTAAAGTGATTATAGTTTAATCGTGGTATGGTATGGTAGCAAAGAAGAATTAGAGAGCAAATGGCAAGTGAGGCACCATTTTCATGGAGTAGGCAGCTATATATTTTAGCTTTTATAGCTGAAGATTTATAACTGAGCTATGGGAAACCACAATGAAGAATCTCCTTGGAATGGGAAATAACAAGTACAAATACAAATAACTATGATGCTAGAAATGTGAAATCCAGAAGAAAAGTCTGCTTTACACACTGAGTTTCTATAAATTACAAAGAGTTTCAAACATGACTTCTAGAAGTATACAAAGTGGACAAGGTAGAGCAGGTATTGAAAACAAGAAGAAAGACATTTAGATGAACTTGGACACCACTTTAGTAGGAGAGACTTTGCTAGTTCTAATGTAGGATAAACACATTGTAAACAACTGAGTTACTTGGATATTGTGATAAAATGTAGTGTATATTTTGCTGAGTATTCTTATAAGTCATTTATGTGAGTATATACAGATACATATATTGTGCATCACCAAGAAAAATACCTTGTACTCTAAATCTTGAATTAATTTCTTCTTGCATTTTAAATAACTTTTTTTATTGAAAGAAAAATTTTATTTATTTTTAGGGAAATTTGTTTAAACTAGGTGTTTAAATGCTATGGCTAGCAAGTATCCTTCTTTTTTTTTTTTTTTTTTTTTGTGGTACTGGGGTTGAACCCAGGGCCTCACACTTGCATGCTCTGTAAGTGCTAGACCACTGAGCTGTACCCTCAGCCCACTTTTTTTTTTACTTTTTGAGACAGGGTCTTGCTAAATTACACAGACTGCCTCTGTTCTTGAACTTGCAATCCTCCTGCCTCCGCCTACTGAGCTGCTGGGATTACAGGTGTGCGCCACAGCACCCGGCTAGTAGTATTTATGTTTTGAGACAGGAAAGCTCTATAACTTTAGTATTGTTGTTAGGTGCCTTTGAGTCAGTGTCCGACTCATAGCAACCCTATGTACAACAGATACTATTGTCGTGTTTCTCTGTTATTCATAGGTTTGCAATGGCTGGTTGTTTGTTGGGAGTGGGTTGCCAGGTCCTTCTCCCAGGTCTACAGCACCTGGTGTTCCCAGAAGGTCTCCCATTCAAGTACTAGCCAGGCCCAACCCTGCTTAGCTTCTGAGATCTGACAGAATCTGATGCCACAGCTGCAGGCCTATCACTTTACAGAAAGAGGGAAATGAACCAATGCAGAATGTATTGAAACTGCATGGGGAGTTATTGATAAAAATTGCTCTTGAGTAGATGTCAGAATAAAACAGGATCAAGCATTGAAATATTCTGCTAGAAAATGAAGAGCTTTTTTTTTCTCAGAAAAGAAAGAGGATTGGAGTGTGAAAAAATGCTAAATGATTGGAATAGCTACTGTGGAGGACAGAATGAGAATAAAATACAAAATGACTATAAGGTCTGTTGAGCTACAGGTGGGTCTCTGTGAGCTTAGGACAGTAATTATCATGTCACAAGTGTGTACTCTATACATCAATTTCAATTTTCAGCAAGTGGAAAAGAGAACAGAGGAGATGCCAAGTTTCCCTCTTTAGGTGTCCAGGGATGCAGTGGAAGGGGATGGGTGACCCTATGGTGCTATAAAGGGTAACTTGAGATGTCACATCACCATATGCAGGCAAACCAGAGAAGTGAATAAATTCAATTCAGTTTAACTAACACTTAGAGGAGGTTTCCACTTTTAACTCCTAGTGCTACACTCCAGAATGTAAAGGGAGAAAAAGAATAGTGAAATGAGCAGCTATTGAAGGATCAGAGGTCACAATGACAGCAAAGAAAAAAATAAAATAAAATAAACTCAGAGCAGATACTAAAGTAGAAATTGGAGATAATTAAAATTATAATTTACAAAATATAAGTTCCAGCTGGAGGCATAGTTTGAGATGGGGTTTTGGCAGCTTTTTGTTATTTTAGGTGCTGTGCAACTCTTTAATATTCAAATTCATTGCAACTGAGGTCAAGAAATGGTGGTACCAGGCTACTATGTAGATATTCAAAGTAGTCAGTTTAAATAGATGTGTAAAGTCATCAAATGGTCAAAGGAAGAAAACTCAACAAAATCAAGGTGCACATACACAGAACAAGGGTAACCTTGGGATTTGACAATAAGGGATATGAAGGACATAGCAGATTTCAGAAAAAGAAGTTTCTAATAAAGGAATGACATTACACAATCTTGTAAACCAGCAATGAAAAATGAGAGGCATGCTTACAACTTCTCCTAATCCAGTAATTCAGTGGATGTGTATATGTAGCTTTGAAAATCCTTTTCAAAAGTAATTGTACCATCTTATAATATGACATAAGTGCCCATGGATTCTAGTTGCTCATCAGCCTCACCGAACATTGGTGTTTTTATTCTTTGAAAATTTAACCATCCTGGTGGCTGCATAACAATATTCCATTTTGGTTTTAATTTGCATTTGCTTGATAATCAATGCATTGGAGCAATTTTTCCTTTACTTACAAATCATGCATGTGCTTTACTTCTTGAAATGTCAAATATTTTGCCTATTTATACTGAGTTAACATTATTGAATTGTAAGGTTTTAGTGTATTTCATTACAACTCCTTCATTTTGTGTATCTCTTCCTTAAGTGTCTATTAATTTTTGTCAGCAATATTTTGAAGTGTTCAAGGTAAAGCTATGATACTAGTTTTGTTAAATTTACTTTTCATATTTTGGGCTTGTGTGATGCTACCATAAAGGCATTATTTTTTCATTTTCAATCTTTATTTCCTAATTATTTGTTACTATTATTTGTAAGCACAAATAATTATTATATGAACCTTGTACCCTATGTCTTTGGTAAATTCACATGTTAGTTCTATTGCTTGTTTTGTAGATACCTTAACATAGTAGACATGAAAAATGTCAACTATGAATATTTTTCTTTCTTTTTTTTTTGTGGTACTGGGGATTGAACACAGGGCCTTGCGCTTGCATGCTCGGCAAGTGCTGGACCACTGAGCTGCACCCCCAGCCCATTTTTTACTTTTATTGAGACAGGGTCTTGCTAAGTTACACAGACTGCCTCTGTTCTCGAACTTGCAATCCTCCTGCCTCCACCTCCCAAACCGCTGGGATTACAGGCATGTGCCACCGTGCCCAGCTCAACTATAAATATTTTTCTACCTCTTTTCTGATCTGTTTGGCTTGTATTTCTTTGTCTTACTTTATTGCATGAGGAAAGACTTCCAATACACTGTTGAGTATGTTATATAGTACATAGATTTGCATTATTACTAATCTTGTAAGAAAAAAATGGTCATATATTGACCATTATTTTTCATGCTAGTTGTAGGTATTCTGTAAGTATTCTACATATTGCTTTCATCAAACTGAAGATGTTTCCTTCTGTTTTTATTTGCTAAGAAACATTAAATGAATGGATACAGAGTAGTTTTAAAGGGTTTTTCTTCATTTATTGAAGTGGTCATATGATCTTTATCTTATTCTCTTAATATGTTGTTATTGTTGTTAGCTGGCTTCCAGTCAGGTCCAACTCATAGCCCCACCCCATGTACAGCAGAACAAAACAACCCCCAATTCTGTGCTAGGCACATGATCTTATTTATGTTTAAGCCCATTGTTGCAGACACTGTGCCAAACCATCTAGTTGAGGAGTTCTCTTTTTTTATTGACCTGCCACTCTCCCAAACATAATGTCTTTCTCCAGGGATTAGTCCCTCCTGACTACATGTCCAAAATATGTAAGATGCAGTCCAACCATTCTCTTAATATAGTAAATTAAATTGGCTCTTAATTTGTTGTTTTAATTGGCTTTAAATTTATTTTAATTTGTTGACCAAATTTTGCATTCCTGGTATTTCCCACTTGGCTATCATGTTTATGTAACTAGTATTGCTGAATTTTGTTTGCTGATACTTTGGAGAAAATGTTTGCATATGTGTTCATGAGGGATACTGGTCTATAGTTATCCTTCCATGTAGTGACTTTACCCATTTTTATTCTTAGGGAAATTATTGTTTTATTAAACAGACAAGAAGTTTACTACTTAATTTTCTTTAAAAGTTTGAGTAAGATTTGTGTGGATTTCCCTTAAATGTTTTGGTGGAATTCACCAGTAAACATACCTGAGCTTTCTGAGAAATGTTTAAAAACAATTATATAACTAATTTATTATTGTTTCACCATCTATTTCTCTCTTGGAGAAGGGCCTGGCAATCCACTCCCATGGCAATCCTGAAACAGTCAGCCATTGAAAACCCTATGAGGGTCACTATGAGTCGGATACCGACTCGGCAGCACCTAACAACAACAACAACAATCTATTCTCTCTAGGGTTGCCATGTGACTCCATAAGGCACTAATTATCATGTAAAAAACCTCTCTGCCCTACACAGATATGCATATGTACACACACAAACACACACACACACGCACACGCACACAATTACACACACTACAGGAAGTGACAAGAATTTTATGTACAAGTGGGGAAAGTCTGATCAGAATGATGAGTTGGAAAAGATCATTAAATTTACTGATAGATTGCAAGTCAAGCACAGAGGAAAAAGAATGTACTTTACAAAAGACTTTATCTTACTCAAGTAATCTGCCAGAAACAACCATAGTAGACACAGCCGTTCATTTCTTAGTTGAATAGTTTGAAGTGAAATTGCTTTAAGGAATGTTCTTTTAGTAACCAAAAGCTATAGTAAGCCTTTGTAGACAGCATAATTAAAGGTGGAGTGATTATCTTAGTGGCAATAACTGAATTTTGGACATGAGAATGAATAAATAATTTTGTGTGTTGCTATCCTCACAGGAAAAGACATTTTAAGAACTATCTCTTCAGGCTAATGTCTTTATTGATGGTATAAGCAACAAATGATCTGGAACAGGGTGAGGAGATTTCAAAACATTACTATGAAAAGATCTAGTAGAGAAATAAAATTAATTTTAGATTCAAACAGCCTTGGGTTGTAGGAACATTTTTACTATGTTAGACATTATAGGCTAGAATGAATTAGACAGTTTAGCTCATTAAATAAACAAATAATACACAAAAGAAGAAATTCTTTAAAATTGCTCTTAACATAAGAGTCAAACACATTTCAATAGATGGACATAAAAGGTACAAAACTATTTAAAAATTGGATGCTTATTATAGATTTTAATAATACACACATAGTAAATGTCTTATACAATAATACATGTGTGATTTGTAGACCTAGTGAAAATTTTGATTATATTTTGTCTTAGAAACATTCCACTGATGTATAGGTAAATTTTGGGAAGATGTCATAAATGTAAAATACATAGTAAATGTTCTTTAATAATATTGTTGTTTGTTGTTGTTGTTAGGTGCTGTTAAGTCAGTCCGACTCACAACAACCCTTTGGATAGCAGAATGAAGTACTCCTTGACATTGTGTCACACCTGGCACTATTATCAGTGCTTCTCTGCTATTCATAGGGTTTCAAATGGTGGATTGTTTTGAGAATGGGCTGCCAGGTCCTTCTCCCTACCCTGCAGCACCTACTATTCCCAGGTAGTCTCCTATACAAGGACTAAGCAGGCCAACTCTGCTTAATTTCTGAGATCAGATGGTATTGGACTCTAGGGTGTTATGGTTGCAGACTTAATAATATCAGAAAGACAAATACTATGAGAAGACTATAAAGATATTAGTCACCATGTGTAAAGATTCCAGTAAATAAGTGAAAAATATGACTTTTGATTTAATAGGTGAAAAATATGACAACAATTTATTTGCAGCTCCAGCTTCTGGTTACTAATCACATATATTCATGCTGAAATTGCTTTCATTTTTTTAAAAAAATATTTTGTATAATATGCCCATGAATATGCTGGCATCTTAAAATATTTCCCAACCTCCAGAACAGTGAGAAATAATGTTCTATTGTTTATAAGCTACCTAGTATATGGTAAGGACTGGGGTTTAGCTCAGTTGGTAGGGTGCTGCTTTATGCTCTTTGAGGCCCTGGATTCGATCCCTAGTACTGCAAAAATAGGACAAGAACTTGGCATCCCACTCTCGGAACAATCCCCAAACAGCCATTGAAAATCTTATGAGTAATAGAAAAGCACTGACATAGTGCCAGGCATGGCATGTCAGGGATTGTTTTGTTCTGTTGTAGATAAGGTCACTATTAGATCCTATTCAATGGCACCTAACAACAATAAGCCAAAACAAACTAAGACAACCAAGAAAAGTGCCCTCAGTAACCCAAAGAATAAACCAAATACAAATGTACATTTGTAATTTTTATGAATCTTGTCAATTAAGATTAATTTAAAAAGTAGTCTAATGTTTATTGCTGATTTCTGTTAAATGCTTCTATTCTAAGACTCTAAATACATTTTGCTTGGGAATCCAAATCGTTGATGCCAATATATGTACCAAAGATATTAGGAAGAGAACAGTTTCCTTTTGTCAATTATCAAGACAAGGAAAACATTTCTTAATAACCCTAGTAAAAAATCAAAGAATATTACTAGAAATCACAAGCTGATTAATGGAAAAGATGATAGAGCAGGCATCATTTTAGAACAAGAGCCGTGATTTTATGCAATAGAGGTTCCAACTCATAAGGAAACTTTTGAAAAATAATGATCAGGCATTTACTAATAACCAAAATTATACCAAAATTCAGATCTTCTATTACTAATTTAAGATAATGTTGGTTAATTTAGGTAAATATTAGGCTCTCAAGTTAAAAATATACATAAATTATATACACACATATGCATATATATATACACATATATCTTCAATAATTTTTCTTTAGAAAATATTATTTTTCACATATAATTTATCATGAACTTGTTCTTTTTCTCTTAGTTTATGTGAATTAGATTTTGGATAATCTCCCCACATGAGACTATTTATATTGGATAACTCAGCATTGAATTATAATTTTCTATTTTTTTAAATTTTGCTTCATTAGGAGCCTACATTCGATTCTAAACTGACATTTCTCAATAAAGGACTTTAATTTTACTTGTGTGGATATTCATAGTTTCATCATTACATCTTAGAAAGGATCTTTTGTTGTTAGATACCATCCAATGGCATCTGATTCGTAGCGACTCTCATAGGGTTTTCAATGGCTGATTGTTTCGGGGTTGCCTTGGGGCGGGGGGATTGCCACATCCTTCTCTCATTTTTGCAGTGCTCAGAGTCCAACCTGGGACCTCAGAAACTGCAGAGCAGCGCTCTATTAACTGAACCCAGAAAGGACATTTTAGGTCCTCATAATTTGAATCAGAAGGTACTTGTAATCATTTTTAAAACAGAACAGCATAGAATCACAAGAAAAATTCAAAATCATGTGGTATATATTCAAAAATAATTTATAGAATTACAGGTTTTATTCACTCTGAACTTGAGTTCATATCTCTTGCCCACTACATCTAATTTAGGGCAATAACACCAAACCAAACACAGCAAAGAACAAAGAAACCCAAGAGGCATCTTGTTCTCATTTTCCCAGATATCTGATCATAGTGTAGGCTAACTGGTAGATGATAACACAAAGGTGCTTATGCAGGTTAATTGGTGATTAAATAAAACTATTAGAGTGTTTCTTAGTGAATTCCTGTCATTTTCAAAGTATTTTAGGCTGGATGGAATCTTGCCAAGGCTTCAAGCTTATGAAACCACGATTCATGGTTATTAAGAGCAAATGCCCTAGAGAGATTAATCTGTGCTATACCAACAGGCTGACCTTTTCCCAAAGACATAGCAATTTAATTATCTACTTTGAAAAGCACAATTATACTAAAATCTGAAACGTAATTTATAGTCAGGTTTTATATTCCCATCTATAATACATGTAAATAGCCATCTTTGAGTTTCTTTTTTCTAGGACTGTTATGCATGTATTTTCTAACTAATAAGTACTGAAAAGTTCTTTATAAAACTATGATTTGTTTTGGGATTAAATAATAATTATTAATCAAATGAATGTTTCAAATTATTTCTCAGTTTACCTTCATTAGAAATTTTTCATACCACTTGCACTATTGTAAATTAACAGGTATTTCTGTAGTCTGTGAACCTAAGAAACTTAACCTGGATAGAACTTCTATTTAAGTACAAGCTAATGAACATGATGTCACCTTTTTATTTTCTATTTAATGATTCCATATTTTATCTCACAGAAGCATGAAGTAAAAAGTCACTATAATATGATCTTGAAATTTAGAATGGGTTATAATTACAAACTTGAAATATGATAAATTGTCCCCTAAAGTAATCATTTTCAATATTTATTAAAGATCCATTTACCTGTCATGATAATCCCACCTCAAATCATAGAAGAAATATTTGAAAGCAAACATACAAACTCATACATATCCCCCAGAAACAAAGAACTGAGAGTGATCTTTTTGTTCTTGAGCTACTAGCCGTGTATAATATCAATGTCAAGGATATTCTTGGAAAATCCTTTTTGGTTCTCATGATAACATTCACAATGCCTAACGATGAAAAAATAGTGATTTTTTTGTAGCTGTAGCTGCTTATGTTAAAACATAAATGTGAAATTTTAGGACCTTTTGCTTTAATTGAAAACTGGTGTAGAAGTGCCAATACTACAAGGTAAATAGGAAAAAACTTGGAGACTGTGTTTGGTGTTAAATAGGGAACAAGCCAAGAAGCTGACTCAGCTGAGACCAGATGGTAGACATGTGCTCTCAAATTCTAGCAAGGTGTGTCAGCATGAAGGAACATAAAGAGGACGTTGTAGAGATCAGTAAAAAAGAAATAGCTTGCACATGATAAAGTTTAGTAGCTTACTAAAAGCCCAAAACCACACTGTTATTGTTGTTCGGTGCCATGGGTTCCAGTCCGACTCATAGCAACTGTATGTGCAACAGAATGGAACACTCCCAGACTGTGTGCTGTGCCTGTCACTATGTCAGTGTTTCTCTGCTATTCATAGTGTTTTCTATGGATGTTTGTTTTGGGATTGCCTTGGGAGTGGATTGCAATGTAATTGTCTCATTTTTGCAGTGCTGGAGATCAAACCCAGGGCCTCAGAAGGCACAGAACAGCACTGTACTAACTGAGCTAAGCCCTAGTCCTGAAACCACATTATATAATTAAAAACTGGACATACATTGAATATGGGAAACTCAAGAGTCTCCTTATTGTGTATTAGTATTGATGACCACCAAATAGTTCCTTCTCACAAAGTTAATTTACATGCACAGTACACAAACACACACTGTCTATACTAGGAAAATCCAGAAATACAAAGATAATAAGACATGTTCCTAGTCCTATAGAAAAGTATTTCTACCTATAAGACATAAATGCAAAACACCAACATATATGGTTCTATGCCTGCAGCCATATGACTGTGGCATCTGATCCCATTAGACCTTGGAAGTTAAGCGGGGTCGGGCCTGGTTAGTACTTGGATGGGACACCACGTGGGAGCAGCAGGTGCTTCAGGCTTGGGAGAAGGACCTAGCAACCTACTCCTAAAAAACAATCAGTCACTGAAAACCCTGTGGATAGCAGAGAAGCACTGCCAATACCATTTCGCCTGTTGTATGTAGAGTTGCTA
This sequence comes from Pedetes capensis, assembly GCA_007922755.1. NCBI lineage: Eukaryota > Metazoa > Chordata > Mammalia > Rodentia > Pedetidae > Pedetes > Pedetes capensis. The sequence continues at coordinate 46,546 of VMDO01010033.1, forward strand.
TCAGTCGAACACTGACTTGAAGGTACTTGACAACCTAATAACATAAGTTTCTATATCAAGACCGAACAATGTTACTTGAGTAATGCTCTCATATCAGAAGCAAAAGCACAAGAGTGGAAAAAGTTTTCACTTAAAAATCTTTGGATGTTGGAAGCATATATTGAGAACCTAGAATTAGTTGGAGATTAATGGAAGAAAGATTTTATCAATTTTCTTCTGGATCTCTGCCATAAAATACACATAATAAGAGAGTATGTGTAGTTTCAGAAAGTTCTAACCATGATCAAATGGTTTAAGAACTCTTCTCCACAGGCACATATGACCCCAGAATTTTTCCACCCAATATGATATTTGAGTATTGGAGAAAAAAATTAAAATATGGAAAAATAGTTGAAAGGATAAAAATCTAAAATCAATTTAGTAGCCTATTTCCAAGAAGTTCTTTAAGAAATATTTTAAATGCAAGTTAAATATTCAAAAAAGGTAGTAACTGTATATGAATGGATAATTTTGTATATAACGTGTAAAATATCAATGACTCTTAATTTCTTAGAGATTGGGAATGCAGAACACCCACATTCACTTTACAGAAATATTTTTGAAGAGGCAATAGCACTATATATATATATATGTGTGTGTGTGTGTGTGTGTGTGTGTGTGTAATCGCCCCCATTTCTGTCATCTTGTCAGGCTGCGGAGGCTTGTGTGTTGATGTGATGCTGAAAGCTATCAGTGGTATTTCAGATACCAGTAGGGCCACCCCTGGTAGGCACATTTCAGCTGAGCTTCCAGACTAAGACAGACTAGAGAGAGAGGCCTGGCATCCCACTCTCAAAGCAATTAGCCACTGAAAACTTGTGAAAAGTACAGAAGCACTGTCAAATACGGTGCCAGAGAATGATGTCCACGGGCTAGAATGCATTCAATTAAAATTGAGGAAGAGTTGTCTCCTCAAAGTAGTAGTTGTTAGGTGCCATGCAGTCAGGTCCAGTTCATAGCAACCATATGTACAACAGAATGAAATAATCCCTGATTCTCTGCCAGGCACATAATTTTTGTTTTTAATGTTTAATTTCATCATTGCAAACACTGTGTCAGTCCATCAAATGGAGAGTTTTCCTTTTTCTTGATGACCTGCCACTCTCCTAATCACAGTTTCCTTCTCTACAGATTGGTTCCTTCTGACAATATGTCTAAAATATGTAAGACACAGTATAACCATCCTTGCTTCCAAAGAGCACTCTGGTTGTGCTTCTTCCTGGACAGATCTGTTGGTTCTTTTGGCAGTCCATGGTATATTCAATATTTAGCCCTAGCGACATAATTCAAAAGCATCAATTCTTCTCCTCTCTTCCTTATTTAATGACTATCTTTCACAACCATAAGATATGACTGAAAATATCATGGTATGAGTCAAGTATACCTGTGTCTTCAGTGTGGCCACTTTACTTTTCAATATTTTAAGAAGTCTTTTGCAACAGCTTTTTCCAATGGTGTACATCTTTTACTTTCTTGACTGTTGCTTCTCTGGGTGCTGATTTTAGAACCAAGTAAAGCAAAATCTTGGACAACCTCAATCTTTTCTCCATTTTTTGTGAAGTTGTGCATTGACTCCGTTGTAAAGATTTTTGTTTTGTTGATGTTGAGTCACAATCCATACTGTAGGCTGTGTTTTTTGATCTTCATCAGTGTATGTTTCAAATCCTTGTCACTTCCAGCAAGCAGAGTTGTGTCATTTGCATAATGCAGGTTATTATGAGTCTTCCTCCAAATCTGATGCCACATTCTTCTTCATAAAGTCCTGCTTCCCAGATTTTTTTGCTCAGTATAGAAATTGAAGAGGTATGGTGTAATGATACAGCCCTCACATACACCTTTTTTTACTTTAAACTAAGCAGTGTTTCCTTATTCTGTTTGGATGACTGCCTCCTTGTTGGGAATCTCCTGGAGATAGAGATGAAGTATGGTTTGGATAGGGACCTATATAGACTGCCTGGAGGACTGACATCTATCCTCCAGGGCAAGATGGCTTCCAGTGACCTTCATCCCACATCTGGGTCTTCTTGGCATCAAGTGAGCCAAGATGGCCCCTGCCCTCTCAGACCCCCTGCAACCTGATCGGTTACTCCCCACCCTCACCCTGCCCCCTGATTGACCATGAAAAAATCCCCTGATTAGCCAGAAGGTGGCATCCTGTTTCACTCCAAATTAGAATATCAGTCCTAATTCGTTGCGACAAGACCCTCACGTCACCACCTGATTGGTTGATTGCCGTCTTGAGGCAGTTACCTAAAGACTATGTAAGCAGAGCTCACTCACCACTCTGCAGTTCTATCACTCCCCCACGGACAGGCCACACAAATGTCAGATCAAAAGAAAAGACTGCCTGCCATCACAGAGGCCATTCCATTGCTGGACCAGAACAGAGATCATCAGAGAACACCATCATGGATAAGTAACCCTCAGAGCTGTGTAGCACTTAAGAGCCCTGCAACACTTTCAGCACTTTTAAGTGTTTTATAACAAAGAGAGCTGTTCTTCTAAAGGCATCCCGAGGCCTGCCATCCTTGACTCTGTCCTCCGCACCTTGCCAGTCCTCCACAGGTTTGGGGTGTGGGCACCACCTGATCCATGTACAGATTCCTCATGAGAACAATTAAGTGCCCTGCTATTCACATACTTCTCAGTACTTTCCATAATTTGTTAGAATCTACACAGTCAAATACCTTTGCACAGTCCATAAAACAGACATTTTACTTGTATTTTCTGCTTTTGGCTAATATCCATCTAACATCAGCAATGATGTCCCTGGTTCCATACCCTCTTCTGAATCAAGCTTGATCTTCTGGCAGCTCCCTATCTATGTATTTCAGCAGTAACTTTTGAATGATCTTTAGCAAAATTTTGCTTGAGTTTAATTAATGATATCATTACTTTCCACATTTAGTTGGATCTCCTTATTTTGGGAATAGGTGCAAATATGGATCTTTTCCAGACATTTGGCCAGGGAGATGCTTTCCAAATCTTTTGGCATAATCAAGTTAGCACTTCTAGTGCGGCATCTGATTGTTGAAACATCTCCACTGGTATTCCATCAATTCCTGGAGACTTGTGTTTTGCCAGTTCCTTCAAGGTAGCTTCCACTTCTTTTAGTATCATTGTTTCCTGATCATATGCAATCTCTTGAAATTTTTGGTCATCCACCTATTCTTTTTGGTATAATAACACCATGTATTCTTTCTTCTTCTTTTGGTAACCATTTATGTCTGTTGTTGTTGTTAGTTGCCGTCGAGTCGGTATCCAACTCATAGCGACCCTCATAGGGTTTTCAATGGCAGAGTGTTTTGGGATTGCCTTGGGAGTGGATTGCCAGGTCCTTCTCCCATTTTTGCAGTGCTGGAAATTGAACTCAGGACCTCAGAGACTGCAGTGCAGCGCTCTACCAACTGAGCTAAATCCCAGCCCCCAAAGGAAAGAAACTTTGAAATTTAGACAAGTGATTAGCAACAGTGGATTCTTGAGGCCTATAGAAGAGTCTTATCAAAGATTTAGCAGAAGTGATTTTGAACCCAGAATTCTGTACCTATGGAAGCCCTTCACAGTTTTTGGATAGGAAATTAATATAATTTTTGAAATATAAGGACTGAACAAGTTTATCCTCTTTGAGTAAATTCTATATTTTTGGTTATTTTTATTTATTTCAGTTTATTTTACAGTATTGGGGTTGGAATTCTGATTTTCTTACATGCTAGGCAAGTGCTTTACCACAGAGCTACTTTGCCAATCATGAGCAATTTACTTTTAAAAATATTCAGGGTTTGTTAGCTAGAAAAGTGCAAAAAGGAATATCCAAAGAAGATAGTATACTATGTAAGGAATGGCAGATATAATCCTTGAAAAAAGAAACCTAGAATGATAGCTGTGCAGCAGACAGAAGAAAATAATGAGAAATTGACCTAAATTATAATAAAATAGTGCAAACTATAACCAAAAGGCCCAAATAACTATATCTTTAGGATGGAACTTAATGCTAATAAACAAACTCTGTGATTAGAAAATGGAATAGCACAACAATATAATGAAAAATATCATAGTTTTGTCAACATGCACAGAAAGGAAGGAAGAAAGAAAGAAAAGAGAAAGAAAAAAGAAGGAAGGAAATAAAGGAAGGAAGGAAGGAAGGAAGGAAGGAAGGAAGGAAGGAAAGAAGAAAAGCAGAAAGGAAGAAAGAACTTTGCTAATATCCTGAAAAACATCTGAATAAGAAAGGATTGGTCCAGATATGAAACAAATTAAATAGGCATTACCATCAGTTATGACTCATCCTTCTAGGCTAAGTTTTATTTTGTTTTATTTTAAATAAACAATATGATAGAAATTTGTAGGCATTAAAAATCAGAGACTATTCAAGAGTACCTTATATCCTAATAAAATAATGCTATGAACACAGACAGACTAGGCCATGCCACTATAATAAACCCTGGATACCTATGACTTTATTTTTTATTTATTTTCAAAATTTTTTATCTTTTGCAGTAGTAGAGGCTGAATGCAGGGCATCATACATGCTTTACAAGTGCTCTGCTACCAAGCTGCACTCTCAGCTCCTTTTTTATGTTTTGTCTTGAGACAATGTCTCACCAAGTTACTTAGGCTGCCTATGGCCCGGAACCTGTGATCCTCCTGCCTCAGCCTCCTGAGTTGCAGGGATTACAGGCATATGCCACTATGTCTAGCTGAGACTCACACTCTAAACACAATGATAAGTTTATTTCTTGGTTTGGTCACAGATGATTGCTGGTAAATTGCCCATCTGTGCACTTTCCTGAGAACCATGCTCCTTCTATCAATGTAGGCCTACAATTTCAGAATTCTTGATTTCCAAATACACCAATATGACTTCTAGGTGTAAAATATCTTCCGAGTGTAAAATATTTTCAATGTCTACCCTAGAAATGGTGTCTATCATTTTAATTCACATTCCCTCGGTTCTGTGACCAACAGAAGTGAAAAAGCACATGAGTGTAGGTTAACATGAAAGTTTCTGCCTAAAATGCTAAGCAACTGTATGATATTATCTGAAGTATTTCACATCTTGTAGTCAAAGGAAAAACCACCAAGTGGCATAGCTCATTTGGTCTTAATGGGACACCAAAGGGTTTGTACTCAATTTGCCACAGAGCTTTGTAAGATTAATCCATCAACTCCTTTAAAACAGAGAAATTGTTCCAACTTCCCTTATCACACCCTAGAGCACTAATTAGTAGCCGTGATGACACCCAATTAGAGCTCTATCAGTTCATTTGAGATAGTGTCTCTGTATATCCTTCTCTATTCTTTATAGATAATTTAAAATAAAACACATAAGCATAATATTTGGAGAGAATTTGATGTTTCACATGAAATCCACATAATTTTTACCTTCTTACCCCTTATTAAAAATATTGCATGTTGTTTCTGATATGAGTGTCAATAGATCGTACTGTGATATATACCAAAAATGATTGTTTTTTGTTCCAATCTTATTGTTTCCATAAGAAAGAATAATATTATAAGTTATAGTGAACAGTAGAGAAATTTAATCTCACAAATTTGGCATGATTTTGAGCCATTGAAAGGATAAAAGAAATTTACCTGACCTTGAAACTTGCAACATTCCCTTTTGAATGGCACATACTGTTATTAGGTGCTTTGCGTCAAGTATGACTCATAATGATCCTATATACGACAGAAGAAACACTACCCAGCAGCATTAGTGTCAGTGCTTCTGTGCTATTCAGAGTTTTCAGTGGGTGATTGTTTCAGAATTGTTGTCAGGCATGGGAAGCCAGGGCCTTTATCTCTATCTCTCTCTCTATCTCTCTCTCTATCTCTCTCTCTGTAGTCCTGGGGATAAAAACCAGGGCTTCAGAGAGTGCACAGCATACTCTACCAACCTAGCTAAACCCCGTTTTTTAGTCGGGTCTGAGTCATAGGGACCCTATGTACAGCAGAATAAAACACTCCTTGACAGTATGCCTTGCCTGGCACAATTGTCAGGGCTTCTCTGCTATTCATAGGGTTTTCAATGGGGGATTGTTTCAAGAGTGGGTTGCCAGGTCCTTCTCACTAGTCTGCAGCACCTGGTATCCCCAGGTGGTCTCCCATCCAAGGACTAATCCGGCCTACCCTGCTTAGTTTCTGAGATCAGGCAGGATAAGATGCCAGGATTGGGATAGCATAATTTACTCTTCATTTCCAATCACTCTAGATATAGTGAATGTTAAGCAAATAAATACCAAATTGAAATCAGTTTATTGCACTCCAATTTTTAGACTCTGTAAGCAAGGCACAGAAGAATTAATTACAGTAACAATAGACTATAGATATTATAAACTTTGATGATATAAACATAAAAATAGGAGATAATGCATTTATTTATTCAAGTGGAGATTAAAATTAGTTTAAAATTGATAGAACCAGAACAAAATGTGGCAAATAGAAGAACTAAACTATGACATCTCACATCGATGGTAGGAAGTGGGAAAAAGGTAATGGTCATGAATTCATTACTTTTCTTGGCAGAAAACCAAGAGACATTTACATATTTCTAAATGTAGTAGATAAAGAATATTGACCTAAGCATGTTACTCAGATTTTGGTTATTGACCAAAAATCTGAAAAAGTAATCCTTATATAAGGCAATCTCCAAGAGATGAGACTAAGGGATGTATAACATTATTTTTTTGTTAATATTTTCCTTGTTTGTTAATTTTTATCATGTAATTGTCTTGTTTTACATGTATTACTTTTAGGATAATAAGTAGCAACTTTACAATTATAATAACATTATAAAGCATACTATGTTTTCTTAGGCAAACTCTCTTCTTATGGATTCAAACAAGCTGTGAAATGACCACATTCTACATTCACATGAAATGTTAAAGGACAACTTGTCCAAGCCTCTTTCAGATATATGGATCATTTCTACCAATGTTTTCTAACATTGTTTTGAAGTCTGATAAAAGAAAGCTGATCATATTTTTAAGTGTGGCAGTTCACTTCAGTATAGGTCTAATTGGTTCTTTATTATGCATCTAAAGCTAGCTCATTTCAGCCTTGTCCACTTAATCTTGGATTAATTACTGATAAAATAATAATATTTAAATTAGAAGGACTTAAAATATTAGAGAGTCAACTTACAGAGATTTTATCTCAAACATGGCAATAAAATACATTTATACAAATTATAACAGTTTGTTAACAATTCACTAAATCCCATTTAACCACTATAAATAAGCACCTAGGGATGCATCAGTTTTTTCATTGGGTAGAATCACTCTCCCATGTTGACAATAATGGGCCTTATTATTAAAGTGTACTATGATCCGTGAAGAAATGCCAACAGCTTATTTTAATTCAACAGAAAATTACCTCTATTACTAATTTAAGGATAAACAAAAACAAAGAAAGGACTAATCTAAATCTTTGTATTGTTGGAAACACATGGTCATTTGTGAGAGATTTATGCTACTGGGTATCTATTTTATAAGCTCTTCCAACAGCAATATCAATCTTGGATTATCTGTTATTATGAGTACATAATCATCTTTATTTCTTTGTAATTATTTTGTCTTTCTACTTAACTACTTTTTTATCACAATAATAAGAGAATATGTCAAAGACATTTTCATTCTTACATACTTACAGATTATAAATACCTGTTATAATATGTTACATCTGAAAATTGAAGTTTAAACATAAAATAGTGTATAAAAAATTGAAAACTCAACCAAGATCCTTTGTATTCAAAAACCTGAAATTCCTTCCAAGGTAAAAGAGAATAAGCAGAATAAAAAATTTAAATATATACCATTCTATGTCAATATTTAGAAGAGACTATGGCCCCAGTGTGAGAAGGAGCCAGCAATCCACTCCCAAAAATCAATCTGCCATTGAAAACCCTATGAATAGTAGAGAGGCACTGACAATAGTGTTTCCCCTGTTGCATTTAGAATCACTATGAGTAGGACACTCGATGGTACCTAATAACAACAATAACATGGCCCCAGTGACAAGGTACTGAATGTTCTTTCTGTCATTTTGCTATCTGACGACATTGAGTATTCCAACACAGAGCGACCATCTCCATTCAGCTGATGTCATCCATTCAGCTGATGCTTCTAGATTCATCTGTCAAAAGCAGCCGAGCAGGACATTTGTTTGCAAGCAAACACATTTATAAAACGAAATATCTATTACTAACACTTTCTTATCTGGTTGCCAAATTTTAACTCTGCTCCTGCCAAAAAAGTTCTTTAAAATGATCAAGATGCTGTGTTCTTTTAGCTAAGAAATAATCTTATGTAATAAAAATTATTAATTTTCAAAAGTAAAAAGTAGGTCCTGGATAGATGTAACTATAGGGAAATAGTCCCCTAAGTTCTGATAAAAATAAGCACATAGACAATAACTACAACAAAACTAGATAATTATTTATCTTCACTAACAAAAATAATAAAATCAACTGGAGCCTGTATTCTATCTAGGCAGTCCTTCTCCAAAACCCATACAATGTATGTACAACTACTACCACAGTGTTTCAAATTTTCTTGCACTTCCTTGATTGCTTTTGTGTAAAGATAAGGATAGGACAAGAGCAAAAGAGCAAGATGATTTCCTCTCAAGGTGTTCTAGGCACAAAGAAAAATAAGCTTTTTAAAGGTAGCTTACCCTTAGGAATGCTGTTGTGTATTTTCATTTGCTTATTCACGCTGTCCCCTCCCACCTCCAACATGAGCCATGTAATCATATCTGTGATGGCCTACAAGGGCCAGGTCAGACAAACATCATTGCAAAATATGACCTGAAGTAGTCCTATCTCCAGCATCATGGTGACAAGAACAGGATTTGTTGAAATTGACTGAATCTACCATCACTGATTATATATTCTGCATTTTTCTGTACAGTGAATGCTATTGTTGTTGTTGTTAGGTACTACGCAGTCAGGTCTAACTCATAGTGACACTATGTACAACAAAACGAAGTTATGTCAGTGCTTCTCTGTCATTCATAAGGCTTCCAATGTCTAATTGAGGGATTAGTTTTTAGGAGTGGGCTGCCACATTCTTCTATCATTTTTGTGGTTCTAGGGATCAAACCCATGGCTCTGGAGAGGGCAGAGCAGTACTCCACCAACTGAGCTAAATCCCAGCCTGTACAGTCAATGTAAGCATAATTATATACAAAACCCATTAAGGATGAGTTGTGGAATTCTGATACCAAATGGTCATGACCTTTTATTAATGGAATGTTGGAAGACTTTAACCAACTGGATGAAAGAAACTACATCTAATTTTTTCCTTGTTACAAAAATTATATATTTATCATTGTAGCCTCAAAACTTCTATTTCTTATTTCATTAAGTCTTTGTTTTGGTACTCTTATTGATTGACAATTGTTTGCCTTTCAAGAACTCAAATCTAACAAATTACCCCTTCTTAAATGTGTGCAAACCCTTCTTAAACATCTGCAAAAATACCTGATGAGTGCTTTCTTTATTGCAGTAATGACTCTGATTTTTCAAATCTGTGTTCACATTGAATATTTGCATTCTCATAAAAAATTACCTTCTCTTTGCCAATATAAGTGACAATTGTTTATTGTTTCTTTGGGATGCAGAGATATTTACATTTGTGCATCTAACCTGAACACAGAAACTCCTCTGAGATATTTCCTGTGTTACTGCATTAAACATTAGCCTAGGAAGCACTTTGGAGCATATTTCCCAATTTACTTACATGATAAAGTAAAAATACTCACATGAGTTTTCAGTAGATTCTTTCTCATCATAGATAAAGGGTCTGACCCTAGAGCTTCCTTAGGGGGTTGAACTGTATATGTTAGTTATTGTTATTAGGTGCCATCAAGTCGGTATCCGACTCATACGACCCTCATAGGGTTTTCAATGGCTGAGTGCTTCGGGACTACCTTGGGAGTGGATTGCCAGGCCCTTCTCCCATTTTTGCGGTGCTAGGAATTGAACTTGGGGCCTCAGAGACTGCAGTGCAGCGCTCTACCCACTGAGCTAAATCCCAGCCCGAACTGTATATGGGACATTAAAATTTAGTGTTTGGGACGATGGAACTCTGAAAACCAATTGCTAATGAAACATGTCAAGGAATACCACCTTGGACATGGGTAGATAATCAGATTTCAAATCAATAATGGCATCCAGGCTAGCAAAATAATGGTTCCTGGATAAAAAAACAAACAAGATAAATGTCATGAGGACTTAATGATGGAGAATTTTAAAAGCATATAATGAAAAAATAAAAATGAAAAAATCCAAGGTTGAACCCAGGGCCTCAGACATGTTTTTGCAACACTCAACAACAGCCATAACCCCAGGACATATTTTATTTTGTATTTTTGAGACAGAATTTCACTAAGTTACCCAGGCTGCCTCCAGACCTTATTGTTGTGGTTAGGTGTCACTCGGGTGGTGTTCAACTCAGTGGGACCCTATGTACAATAGGTGAAACACTACTCTCAGTGCTTCTCTGCTATTCATAGGGTTTTCAATGGCTGATTGTTTTTTGGGAGTGAGTTGCCAGGTCCTTCTCTCAAGCCTATAGCACCTAGTGTTCCCAGGCAGTCTCCTATTTAAGTACTAACCATGCAGGACTCTGCTTAGCTTCCGAAATCTGGTGCACTTCCATGCCACAGTGGTATGCCTGTAGGCCGCCTCTGGCCTCTGCCTCTCTAATTGCTGGGATTAAAGGCATGAGACACCACATCTGGCACAGGGTTTGCCATCTTATTCAAAAATACATCTGTAAGTGTTTATGGATCATTAACAGAATTGACATTCTTTGCTTTCATTTTTTCTTTTAGAAAGGAAAATATTCCAATAGTAATATAGAATTAGATCAATAGTGAGAATTTAAATTCTACTGTGACTTGGACCACAGATTAATATGGGTAAGTCAATACTAATGTATAGTAATTTATCTGCTCCTCTTTCACCAGCTACTCATAGTAAACTTAAGATATATAAGAATTCTGTAATATTTCAAATGTTTGGTTTTCCTTTCCAAAATAAAGTTTAGCAGTAGTGACTGGAAAAATTTGTATGTCTTCCAAAATATCATTGATAATTTTCTAATATTTCTGACATCTTATAAAAAGAAGTATATTATCATACTTTTATAAACACAAAATGATGCAGAATTATTATTTTGTTTATACATGGGAGATATTGTTTGTTTCTTAGGTACCATATTAACAGGTAAAAATTTCAACTCTTTCCTAGTCTTAAAGACAAAGTCTTTTTCATTTGTTTTTATTTTTAAATAGATCTGACTTGTGAAACATTTGCATTTGAATAATAAAATTTACCATTGTGCAATCAACTAAAAATAGACTCTCTGAATCAAAGAGATTTTTAAAATAACTTGTAAAAGTCTGTTTCTTTGCCCTTAAAAGAAGTAGAAGAAATTCAACCAGCACAAGCATATTTTTAAGCCTGCATATTCAATTATAATAAAGATTTAATTGAAATTTCAATGCACTATAAATTTTTATTTTTGAAGCTGAAGAAAATATTTCTAGTTATGTTGAATTATCATTGGATTATGTTCAATTATGTTTAATCATCATTGAAAGGCTTGTTCTCCTACTAAATTCTCATTAATTTTACCACCACTATATTGTCTCCCATCCGACTTCCTACAGGAATATAGAGAGGTACCAAGGGTACCAGATGGAGCTGTTGCTTTAATGGTCTATTGAAGGATGGGAATCACTCTTCTCCCTCTAGGATCTGAGCAATCTGCTACACTGGGTAGCCCACATTCTGACAGCTAAGGAAGTGAGAGGCCGAGATCCAATTACTTATCAAGTGTAAATCACATACCTGGCAAGATGGCACAGAAATGCCTGCTGAGCTATTGAGTCAGCTGTCAGAAAATAGTGATGTTGGAAACATGAGAACTTGACTTTTCATTGTGGCAATCTGTTCTACTTTCTACAGAAATACAAGACTAATCTGAATCTTGGGCTAGGGTGTAGCTCAGTTGATGGAATGCTACTCTGCACTTTCTGAGGACCAGGATTTGATCCCCAATACCACAAAAATGGGAGATCGATGTGACAGTCCACTGCGGAAACAATCCTGAAAACAATCAGCCATTGAAAACACTGAGGTTTGCTATGAGTCAAGCCTGACATGATGGCACCTAATAACAACAACAACCCTGAATCTCTCCCTTAGCCTGGTCTCCACTCCAGTTCCCCTACAAGTGGACACCCAAGATAAATGGAAAATACAGAGCAATACAGCTGTATGTAAAGCCAAGTTTGCAGGTTTATCAGGTAATAAGGCCACTCGAAGACAGTGCTATACTGTTGTTGTTATTGTTAGGTGTCGTCGAGTCAGTATCCAACTCATAGCAACCCTGCGTACAACAAGTGAAACATTATTGTCAGTGTTTCCTGCTGTTCATAGGGTTTTCAATGGCAGATTGATTTTTGGGAGTGGATTGCAAGGTCTGTCTCCCAAGCCTACAGCACCTGTTGTTCCCAGGCGGTCTCCCATCCAAGTACTAACCAGGCCTGACCCTGCTTAGCTTCTGAGATCTGAGGGAATTGGATGCCACAGGGGTATGGCTGCAGGCAGAGCTATACTAGAGAGAGCATTTATAGCATACTATAAAGAAAGAAACAGCAGATTATGGTGACTTCACATAGTCATAGCAGTAGAGATCACTAGAGGTAATCTGTTCACATTCTAGTAGTTAGGAGGGAGAAGGACCTGGTAGTCCACTCCCGAAACAATCAGCCATTGAAAACCCTATGAATAACAGAGAAACCCTGACATAGTGCTGGGCATGGCACAGTGTTGAGGAGTGTTTCCTTTGTTTTACATATGGTCACTAACAACAATAATAGTTAGGAAGGAATATTTCTTTTTTCTTATGAAAGAAATACATGTGATATTGTGAAATAGTACTGAAGACATAAATCCGACCTTTCTGGTCACTTGTTATAAATATACAATGAGGTTAGCACAGTTTATATTTCATGAATTCAAAGTCTAGTTGTATCATTCAAAGGATAGGTACGCATTTAAGCAATTTCTGTCTGCACAGACTTGGTCACTATATCCTATAACAAAAAAGTATTTAGTGACTGAAATTCATAGTTTATTTCAGGATAATAGCACATAACTACATCCCTAAAGATTTTTATTCTTATCAAGTGATACTTCAGTTACTTGAGTAATTCAACTAAAGCAAATATGCTTATAATCTGAGAGGAAGTGGATATAATCCAGTCAAAAATGTATAGACTTAGAAATAAGTTAGAATACCTGTGTTCAAATCTCTGCTCAACCACTACTCAATGAGAAGTTATGTAAGGCTTGATTTCCTCTTTTAGAAACTTGGAATTTTGTTTCAGAGATTTATGAGAAACCAATCAATTTTAGGTCCCTAACACATCACAGCTATTCAATATCTGTCACACTGTGTTGTTATTAGGTGCTGTTGAGTCGGTAACTGACTCATAGAGACCCTACACACAACAGGAGAAACACTACTGTCAGTGCTTCTCTGCTGTTCATAGGATTTTCAATGGCAGATTGATTTTTGAGAGTGGGTTGCCAGGTCCTTCTCCCAAGCCTACAGCACGTGGTGTTCCCAGGCAGTCTCCCATCCTAGTACTAACCAGGCCCAACCCTGCTTTAGCTTCCAAGATCTGATGAGATCGGATGCCACAGGGCTACAGCTGTAGCTATTATTAAAATGTGTCTACAATATGGAAATAGGAGTCATGGATAGAACTATATTGCTGCTATGATGATTCCAGAAATAGCAGTTTAAAATAAATCAACCATATTATTTTCTAATTCTAAATATCTGAAGTTCAACACAGATGTTACTTGCTAGGAACAAGGTATGAGCAGCACGTATTTGTACGTGGAAGTTCCAATGAATTTTTGTTGTTGATGTTTGTTTTGTTTTGTTTTTTAGCCTTTTCCAACTTCTGCCAGTTGCTCACATGCCTTGGCTAGTTCCCTCATCCTCCATCTTTAATGACAGCAACATTAGCTTCTTCCTTTTCCTCTTGTCATCTTTTTGGTTTTCACTTCTACTTCCTTTTCTTACTTTTAAGAGTACCTGTGATTATATTCAGCCCACCCAAATATTCCAAGATAGTCTTGCTGTTTAAGTTGGACTAATTGGCAAACTTAATTCTGTCTGAAATCATAATTTCCTTTTCCAATGTAACATAACATATTCACAGCCTTTGAGGATGAGAACATGAATATCTCTGGGGACCAATATTCTGTCTACCACAAATGGCTATAGATATTTTTTAGAAATACAGCCAAAGTCAGAATATGAGCCTAATAGTCATACTGATTTTTTTATGCTGTCTGAATTATTGCTGAGAAGAATAATTTGGCCTAGTTATGGCCTGGATCCTTGCAAAATTAAATTTCTCCTCTCTTATTTTCAAGCCTCAATCAGTATTCTATTTTCTAGTGATGCCTTAGTATTAGCCACTCATCAAAAATAGGCCAATTATAAACATATATACCCACGTACATGTCTGTCATTTCTTAGAGAAAATCAATGTTAATTTAATTTTAGAGCTTTCACCAGATCAAAAAGAGGGGAGGAATACAGCTTTTTCCATTCATTCTTTTTGATCTTAACTTAAGCAAGCCTCAGAGAAAAATAGATCTATTTTATTTATACATTTATGACATATAGGAAAGGATAAAGTAAAAGTAGCTCTTTTAAACAGAATGAAAAACTTAAATTTTAGTTGCTTTTTAAGATATATAAATCCGTCCTTTTTTATCCAAAATTCACTAAAAATAACTCATAAAAATAAGTAGAATTTGCCAAATAAATTAAGAAACTAAATTGCTTAAAAGTTAGTATAGATGTGTTCAGTTAGAGTTGGAATGTGCCCCAAAGCAACTTCTGTTTTCAGGTAAAGTGTGACAAGACACAGTTCTTATACTACGCCTGCTTCGGTTAGCACCTTAAATTTCAGTGTACATAAGTTTCAATAAAGAAATTTCTTTCAGATAGGTTCATTAAGTGGCTAAGATGACTACTTCTATTTTAGAAATTAATCAAGTTTTAAGAAATGAATCCTGAGATTCTTTACAGTCCAGAGAACTCTGTCATCTAAGACTACCACTGCCATTTGGAGAACTGATCATTGAAAAACTAAAAAAGTTCCCTCAAATTTATTTGGTTTTATTAGGCTTTAAAAGCTGAATACTTTGGGTGAAGTAGATATGGGAATCTTGTCATTGTCCTCTCTAAGTTAATTTGATTTAATGAGAAAATAGTATTGTATATTTGCATCCACAGCCAGGAGCTCTTAGATTCTTATAAGGCCTTTGAAAAAAGAGTTGATGTCTTTAGCTCAAGAGTTATCAAAAGTAAATGGCCAATAATTTCTTCCTTCCTGCCGTCCTTCCTCCCTCTTTCCTTCACTTCCCCCTTCTTCCTTCCTTCTTTTTTCCCTCCTTTCTTTCATGCTTTCCTTCCTTCTTTTCTTATTGTTATGTACTTGTCTGGTTTCGATATCAGGATAATGCTGGTTTTGTAGAATGAATTTTGCAAAATCCCCTTTTAAATTTTTGCAATAGTTTTAAAAAAATTAATATTAATTCTCTAAGAATGTCACAGAAAACAGCTTGATGACTCATGCCTATAATTCCAGCAACTCAGGAGGTAGAGGCAGGAGGATCCCAAGTTTGAGGCCAGAAGCAACCTGCATAATTTAGCAAGACCCTCATTTGAAACAAAAAGTAAAATAAAATAAGAAAAGGGCTGAGAGTGCAGCCCTGTGGTAGAGCACTTGCAAAGTATGTACTAGGCTGAAGATTCAACTAAAAAAAAAAAAGATTATGATAAAATTCAGTAGGGAAGCCATATCATCCTAGGTTTTTCTTTGGTGGGAAACATTTTTATTATTGACTCAATCTGGTTACTCATTCACATTTTGCTATTCAGATTTTCTGTTGTTTTTTTTTTTCACAATTTAATATTGATAGGTTATATGTGTGCAGGAATTTATCCATTTTTTCTGTGTTTTCCAGTGTTTTCCATATAGTTGTTCATAATCATTTCAAATGATCATTTACATTTCTATGATGTCAGTTGTAATGTTGCCCTTTTATCTTTAGTTTTATTTATTTGGGTCTTCTTTTTTTTCTTAGTCTAGTAAAAGTTTGCTTATTTTGTCCTCCCAAAACCGCCTTTTTATTGACTTTCTTATATTTCTATTTTAGCCTTAATTCTATTTATTTTTGCTTTGATCTTTATTATTTGATTTTCTCTAGTGATTTTATGAGAGAAAGACAAGGCAATCCACTCCCAAAACAATCAGCCATTGAAAACCCTATGAGGATTGCTGTGAGTCGGATTCAACTTGAGGGCACCTAACAAACACAACAATGATTTTAGGTTTATTTTATTCTTACTTCTTTAGTTCATTAGGTGTATATTTGAAATCTTACTATATTTTTGATGTAGGCATTTATTGCTATAAATTTCCCTCTTAGTGAAGACAAAAATAAATTCTAGCAAGAATGCAGAGAAAGAAGAATGCTTATAAAATATTGGTGGGAATTAAATTAGTATATCCACCATGGAAAACAGTATGGACCTTCCTCAAAAAACTAAAAATAGAAATATTATATGGTCCAGCAGTACCACAACTGGGTATATATCCAAAAGGAAGGAAATTAGTATGTCAAAAAAATACTGCACTGTCATGTTTATTGCAATACTATTTACAATAGCCAAAATAAGAGATCAAAGTTCCTGGCAAGAGATGAATAGATAAATAAAATGTAGGGTACACACACACACACACACACACACACACTCATACATGCACAATAGGATTCAACTCAGCCTTGACAAAGAGTGAAGTCCTATCATCTGTGGTAACATGGATAAATTTTGAGCACATTATATTAAGTAAAATATGCGAGACACAGATAGACAAACTCTACAGATTCTCTTTCATATGTAGATGCTTTAAATATTGACCTCCTAATAGTATAGTGGGGCTGGGATATAGCTCAGTTGGTAGAGCGCTGTGCTGCAGTCTCTGAGGTCCCAAGTTCAATTCCCAGCACCTCAAAAATGGGAGACAGGCCTAGCAATCCACTCCCAAAGCAACTCTGAAACAGTCATCCATTGAAAACCCTATGAGGGTTGCGATGAGTCAGATACCAACTCAATGGCACCTAACAACAGCAACAAAATAGTATAGAGTCGAGGGTCTACCTCAGTTGGTAGGTTACTGTCCTGGTGCTCTCTGAGGCCTAGAGTTGGATCCCTAGCACTGCAAAAATGGGAGAAGGACCTGGCAGTTCATCCCCAAAACACTCCCAAAACAGTCAGCCATTGAAACCCTGTAAATAGCAAAAAAGCATTGACCTAGTGCCAAGCATGACACAGTGTCAGGGAGTGTTTCATTCTGTTGTATATAGTGTCACTGTGAGTCA
This sequence comes from Pedetes capensis, assembly GCA_007922755.1. NCBI lineage: Eukaryota > Metazoa > Chordata > Mammalia > Rodentia > Pedetidae > Pedetes > Pedetes capensis. Next base: position 64,073 of record VMDO01010033.1, read on the forward strand.
GATCTGACTCCACAGTGCATAACAGCAGTGGGAGAAGTACAGAGTACAATGATGGCTACCAGAGGTTTCAAAGGTAGGAGGAAAGGGAAGGTAGGGAGATGTTGGCTAACAAGTACATTATTACACATGGAATATGCTTTAGTGTTCTAGAGATAATTGGGTGACTACAGTCAATAACATACTATTGTATATTTCAAAATAAGTAGAAGAGATGAATTTGAATTGTCTCACCCTAAAGAAAAGATATGCTAGTTATCCTGATTTGATCATTGTACATTTCATATATAGATAAATATATCACATCAATTTTGTGTGCCAATTAAAAGAGAATAAATAAAGTAAATGCTCACAGGAATCCTCTTGAATTCTATTTAAAATGCCGGTCCTAATGTGACATATGTTAGGTGGTGCTTGAGTCTCTGCATTTCTGACAAGTATTTTTTTCCATGTGAGCCACTATAAATGGTGAAAAGAATATTAATAAAGCTATGCATTCTTTCCTTTTTGGATACTTGTTCTCTTTAGACCCCTATTGTTTGATCATGTCCGTTTAGAACTATAGACCTCTGTATTATACTCATTATAAGTTGTTATGAATTATAACATGCATTTTTCCTGATAGTTAAGGTTACAGTTTGATTGTACCTTCCAACTAAACCTGGTATCTGGATATGCTAGGCTCATAGTTGAAAGAGCCATTCCCTCTCTCCTGTGCCACAGAGATCAATTCCCCATCCTCGCATACTAATGTTGACTCTCTCCATGGGCTCTTCTTGGTTCTAGATGTTTGTAGTATGCTACTGCTCTAGAAAGTTCATTGAGCAGAAAGATAAGAGTAGGAAGTATGAAGCAGGTTCACTGTGCATAGTTATCAACTTGCCTGAGTGTGAGAGAGAATATACAGAAAATGAGTTACATGAAGTAGAGATACTTTCAGGTTGCAAAGACAAATAAGTGTAGGATTCATTTTTAAGCCAGTCTTGTGGCTCAGAAAAATACTCAAGGTGGATGGAATCTTGACTGCATGTCCCTGCTTGCCCCATATCTGAGACACCTCAAAAAGTATTCTGTGATGAGTTATATACCTCATGGCAATAGGATTCACTGAAATAATGTATTAAAACAGCCTGTTTTTAGGGGAATATTGAAAAGGGTTCAGGCCATTCCACTCAGTCCCTCTCTACCTCAGAATGTTACATATTACATTCCCAGCAAACTTGATAGCTATTCTTGAGAAATATAAATCAGAAAAGAGGGGCCAGTGAGTTGATCCCAGGCCATCTGGACAACTTTGCATTAAAAAGATATAGGAAAAGGAATCTACTAATAATCATGGGCTTTTGAAGTGTGTTGTACAGATTCATATCACAGTATTGCAACTTACTAGATATAGACCTCAGGTCAGTTACTCACATCTTTTTAGGTGGTTGTGAAGGATAATAATAAAAGTTTCTATTATATAAAGGGCTGGCGTTTACTGCAGTTAGTAGAGTGCTTCTCTGCAGTCTCTGAGGCCCTAAGTTTGATCAACACGACCGCAAAAATGGAGAAGGATGTGGGAATCCACTCCTGAAGCAATCCTGAAACAATCAGCCATTGAAAACACTATGAGGTTCACTATGAGTCAGACACAACTTGATGGCGACCAGCAGCACCACCACCACTATATACAGTGCCTGCAATGATTGTTAAATTATGGGAAATGCATATGAATACTTGCAACATGGTCTGTATTTTAAAAACATATTGTTGTTAGGTACGATCAAATTGGATCTGACTCATAGCAACATTATGTACAACAGAACAAAACACTCCCTGATTCTGTGCCAGGTACATGATTGTTTTTTGTTAAAACTTATTGTTGCAGACACTATGTCAATCCACCTAGTTGAGGGTTTCATTTTTTGTATGTTGACCTGACACTTTCTCAAACATGATGTTCATCTCCAGGGACAGGTCCCCTCTGACTACATGTCCAAAATACATAACGTAAAGTCTAGCCATCCTTGCTTCCAAGTTGCACTTCTAGGACAGAGCTGTTGATTCTTTTGTCAGCCCATGGTATATTCACTATTTGTCTTCAGCACCATAATTCAAAAACATCAATTCTTCTCCTGTCTCCCTTATTCAATGTCCAGGGTTCACAATCATATGATGCCACTGAAAATACCATGGCATGAGTCAGATGCACCTTCATCTTCAATGTGATGTCTTAAATTTTCAATACTTTACATATGTCTTTTGCTGCAGCTTTTGCTAATGCAATGCATCTTTTGAATTTTGCTGCTTCTATGGGTGTTGTTTGTAGAACCATGTAAAGCAAAATCTTGGATAACTTCAATCTTTTCTCCATTCATCATGAAGCTGCATACTGACCCAGTTGTAAGGATTTTTGTTTTGTTGTTGTTGAGGTGCAATCCATACTGAAGGCTGTGTTCTTTGATCTTAATCAATAAATGTTTCAAATCCTCTTCACTTTCAGCAAGCAGACTTGTGTCATCTGCATGACACAGGCTGCTAATGAGTCTTCCTCCAATCATGATGTCACATTCTTCATAAAGTCCAGGTTATTGGATTAATTGCTCAGGATAGAAATTGAAGAAGTATGGGGAGCGTATAAGCCCTGAGCACATCTTTCTCAACTTTATACCAGGCAGTATTTCTTTGTTCTGTTTAATGACTTTCTCCTGGTACATGTAGAGATTCCTCATGAGTATAATTAGGTGCTCTGGTATTCCCATTCTTCACAGTGATATCCATAACTTGTTATGATCCACAAAGTCTAATGCCTTTGTAAAGTCAATAAAATAGAGATGGATGACTTTCTGGTATTCTCTGCTTTAGGCTAATATCCATCTGATATCCATCTGATATCATATCATAGCAATGATGTCACTGGTTCTATGCCCTCTTCTGAATCCAACTTGATCAGAGATAGTTTCCTGTCTATATGCGGCAATAATCACTTTTGAATGATCTTTTGTAAAAATTGCTGGAATCTGATATTAATGATATTGTTCAATAGTTTCAACATTTGGTTGGATCCCTTTTCTTGGGAATAGCACAAATACGGCTTTATTCCAATCACTTGGCCAGGTAGCTGTATTCCATGTCTCTTAGCATAAATAAGTTAGTACCTCCAGTGCTGCATCTGTTTGTTGAAACATCTCTACTGGAATTCCATCAGCTCCTCCAGCTTTGTGTTTTGTCAATTCCTTCAAGGCAGCTTCCACTTCGTCCTTTAATATCATTGGTTCCTGACCACATGCAACCTCTTAAAATTATTGGTCATCCACTAATTCGTTTTTTGTATAATGACTCTGTGCATTCCTTCTATCTTTTGATGTTTCCTGGATTGCTTAATATTTTCCCTGTAGAATTCTTCACTATTGTCACTTGAGGATTGAATTTTTCTCTAATTTCTTAACAGAAAAACAGATCATGTTCTTCTCTTTGTTTTTTTTTATCTACAGCTCTTTGCACATGTCATTATAATATTGGTTTTGTCTTCTCAAGCTCTCCTTTGAAATCTATTTAGCTCTTTAACTTCATCATGTCTTCCTTTTACTTTAGCTGCTAGACATTCAAGGGCAAATTTCAGTCTCTTTTGACATGTAATTTGATATTCTCTTTTTTTTTCCTGTCTTTATCATAACCTTTTGCTTTCCTCATGAAGGATTTCTTTGATGTCATGCCATAACTTATCTGGTTTTCTGTCATTAGCGTCTAATGCATTATATCTGTTCTTCAGGTGGATTCTGAACTCAGGTGGGATATACTCAAGGTCATATCTTGGCCCTCATACACTTGTTCTAATTCTCTTCAATTTCAGTTTGAACCTGCCTATGATCCATGATCAGCACCTAGTCTCATTCTGACATGTGATATTGAGCTTTTGCACTCTCTTTCCACAAATATAGTCATTTTAGTTCCTGTATGTTCCATCTGGTGAATTCCATGTGTATAGTCATGTTTATGTTGCTGAGAAAATGTATTTGCAATGAAAAGATTATTGGTCTTATAAAATTTTATCATGCGATCTCCAGTATCTATAATGTGGAATCCTGGGGTGTTTTCTGTATTATAAAAGAATAATGAAAATAACTCACATAAGACCTGCAGTGCAGCAATTGTAGCTATGATAATTTCATAGGATTGAAAATAGTTTGATGATTCTGTAAGTTTTTAACATTAGGTGAAGCATGCTGAAGGATATATGTGATATATACTAGTTTTGTAATATTTCTTTAAGTGAAAACTTGTAGTACAGGAACTAGAGGTGCAACTCAGTAGTAGAACATTTGCCTAACATAAACAAGGCCCTGGATTCAATCAAAATAAAATAAAACAACAACAACAAAAACAAAGCAAAACCAAAAAGCAGTTTAGCTCTCATATAAATACCTTCTAGTGGATACAACTGCTAGCTAAAAGACATACCAGATGGACTCAATTTTAAGGCTATCAAATATTTTGGTATAGGAGTGTTGTCACCAATTGGTTGAGATCCTTTGGCTCGATTTAGATAGAGATTGTGAACAGACAAGGATAATCCCTTCAGATGCTGGTCTTAGGCATCAGTTGTATCCCTTGGCACTTGATAGAAGAAGCAGTGACAGCAGACAAATAGGAGCAGCAGCTGCAAGTGCCATCTCCTGGTGTTATACCTCTTCTGTAGTCCAAGGAGGTCAAGATTCCTCAGACTTTAAAGTGCTATGGCCCCTATGTAGGAGGAGGTCAGATTCCTCAGCCCTAGACAGCAATTAAGCCTATAGGTGTACCACTGTGGCATCTGGTCCAGTCAGATCTCAGAAGCTAAGCAGGGTTGGCCTGGTTAGTACTTGGATGAGAGACTGCCTGGGAACATCAGGTTCTATAGGCTTGGGAGAAAGACGTGGCAACCCACTCCCAAAATGCAATCAGCCATTGAAAACTCTATGGATATCAAAGAAGCAGGACAATATTGTTTCATCTGTTGTACATAGGGTCCCTGTGAGTTGGACACTGACTCCATGGCACATAACAACAACAACAGACAGCAGCTCATGTTGCAAATTCTGGGCAGGACTGGGTATTAGGATTCCTTAGTCCTAGACAGTGACCAATTTTACAGCTCCTGGGCCTAAAGTGTGTGCGACCCTTGGTCCTAAAGACTTGGTAACTCTCTGGAACCCTTCTAGCAACCAGGGCTTATAGTTTCTCTTTTCTGGCTCTTTATAACCTTTTCTTCTGTCTTCATCATCTGTCTTCTGTCTGCCCTGCTCACTCTCTTGAACTGTTCAGCTGCATTTTATCATTGTGGTCACTGTCACTGTTTCTAATCTTTGGGAGGCAACAATCACAACCCATCTGCTGGTGCTTCTTTTGCAGCTGTCAGTCAATAATCTTGCAGCCTCACCTCTTCTTCAGCTCTAAAGCAGTCAGTTGCTTTGCTGCTTCTGCAGCACAACATTCTGGCTATTCTGCTGTCTTTCCTGCCACTCAGTGCTGCTATCACTGCTGTTCTGCTATCTCTGCTGCTTCCTTTTTTCATATTACCTGCTTTGCCCACACTATGTAAAATAGATAAAGACCTCTCAAGGGAAGCCTTTTATTGAGCCTACTGTTGCAACACCTGGGAACAGCATAGGAGAGTGTTTCATGGCAGGCTCTGTCCAACTGAGTTAAATTGTTGTTGTTGTTAGGTGCCGTTGAGTCGGTATCCGACTCATAGCGACCCTCATAGGGGTTTCAATGGCTGACTGTTTCGGGATTGCCTTGGGAGTGGATTGCCAGGTCCTTCTCCCATCACTGAGTTAAATAGCCTACTTATATAACCAAAAACCAAAAAAACAAAGGAATTTGCACCAGTAACAGTAGTTGCTTTTGCCCAATCACAGCAATCCCTTTTGCACCAAACACAGAAATGAAAGTTTGTCCTTGCACAAATCACAGCAGTCCCTTTCCTGGGCTATAAGGGGACATGCTCCCTGTCTGGCCTGGGTTAGCCACAAGGTAATCTGAAGCTTGTGATGGCAAAAAAAATCTAGGGCAAGCTGCACACTGTTTGAAATAGCCACGGCTAGAGCTGCATCCTCAGGAGCTAGAGTACAGTAGCTACAGTAGCAATTTTCATATGGCTTCTTTTAAGAAATCTATGAATTGTTCAAAACCACTGGTGCTGATATATGGCTAGTTCAGCTGGCTGCTTGATAGTGTTCTTTACACAAAGCAGCCAGGGTAGGAAGCAGGACTCCAATAGCTGTCAATTAGAAAGTCACATGTACATCCTCCAACATGTGTGTTTCTTTGCAGAAAATGAAGGAGTTGAAGGAGCAACTATAGCACGAATGGAAAAAAAAACCTTATCACTAACACGAATATTGATTTCAATAGTGCACTAACAATAGTGCATACCTAGCACCTCGAGGAAAGGTGTGTCCTGTGTGTGATCTGTCTCAGTGTGATGAAAACTTTAATGTGCTTCATTTTAACAAAGGCTCCATTTCCAACCTAATCACTCCATAGAAAGATATATAGATAGATACATAGGCAGAGAGCTATAGATACATAGATAGGTAGATAGGTAGATGAGTGAACATGCAGTTTTTTCTTGCCAAACAATATTTAAAATGGATATTTTCACTTTTTGTTTTATGCATTTTATTCATGAACTGTTGATATTTCCCATTTCTTCTTTAATTGTGAATTAAGGAGATTGAGTGAAATGAACTTAGAGATAAATTGAGTTCTAATGGATTTGTAATAATTTTTATTACTTCCTTTTTCAGATTGTTTTGTTGTTGTTAGGTGCTGTCAAGTTAGTGTCCAACTCATAGTGAGTAGAACAGGTGAAACACCATTGTCAGTGCTCTTTGGTATTAGGATTTTCAATGGCAGATTGTTTTTTGGTAGTGGGTTGCCAGTTCCTTCTCCCAGGCCTGCAGCACGTGGTATTCCTGGGAGGTCTCCCATCCAATTACTAACCAGGTCCGACCCTTCTTAGGTTCTGAGATCTGATAGGATCAACTGCCACAGTGGTACAGCTGCACACTTTCAGATACATAAAAAATTGAAAATACAATTTTTAAAATATTTTTTTCAAAAGTGAAATGAATGAAATAGTCTGTCTCTGTCAGGGTGAATATAGCATATAGCAAAGTTCATGCCTTTAATTTTAATGCCATTTATAGCAACTATGTCAGCTTATTTTATGAGTTTAAAATCCTTCTGGCTGAAGTTCTTTCCAAGGATCAAAAGTAACAAAGAGTAATTGCTTTAGTTCAAAGAAATGTTCATTTGTAATCAATTAATTTAACACTTGAATATTCAATTTTTCTGATGCATGATTTATAATTTCAAGAGACTTATTTTATAGCTCTTAAGCCTAACAAAATCACCTCCAACCAACATTTCAAAGGCTTTTCTCTTTTTGTTTCTTTTTTTTGCAAATAATAAATTAGTCATTAAAAATATTTTTAATACCTGCTTCACTAATATACTATCAGAGCTCATAGTGGCTTCCTCCAGTATAGTGTAATATGAAATCAGCTTATTGAAATCTTATAACATTTTCGTGTTTAAGTTAAGAATCTACTTGAGCCAATCAAATAGGTGTTACATACTTTCTACACACAGATTTATTTAATAGTGCTGTACTCCTCAATAGCAGCTCCAAAGACAAAGGATTTGCTCAAGGTCATAAAGCTGGGCAGAGACAGAATCTGGGTCTTCTACATAAGTTTCCTCTTTTCACCCTGCCCATGAGTTCCCATCTTCAAATAAAAAGCTACAAGCGTTATAGGTGGCATACTTTTCCAGAGAAAAAAATGCAAATAGTAAAACAAAGGTGAATGAGATTATTTTCGTACGAACAGTTTTCTATGTCCCTCATAATTATTTTATACAACAAATTAGAGTTCCAGAGTCTTGATATGTGCTGGAAGGTATTTCTATCTCTATCACACTTTGAAGTCTTCAGAATTCAGAGGATTAGGTGGTGTGAAAATCATTCTTTATGAAATCTAAATGAGCCCTGTGGGTTATGGACTTGGGATACAACCAAGATGCTCACAGGAAACCAGGATAAGCTCATTTCTAACCTGTATACATTCTGGACTAATGTTTTATGTTGTTCAAAGGGGTAAAAGTAAGAAATAAAGGTCAGGCAACATTTACCAAGGCAATGACCTCATTGATTTCAATATGTACTAGTACCTGAAAGGGAAAGATTGCTGAAGATTTCCCAATCTAGTCATGATCAGATGCATGCAACTCTACCTTAGTTTAATAACATTCATTGCTGTTCTTTTAAAGGACATCTATGGTTAACTTCTACCTGATGATTGTTCGGGATAGTCTCTTTTGAATATAGTAATTTATTTTAACAAATGTAAAGTTGGCCTAATAAAAAGCCTGATGTGGCAATAAATAAATACTTCCTGAGGGATAAACTGTCCATGTCTTTGCACCAACTGCACACTTGCACAGAAAACTTCACTCAGTGGCTTTCTGGCATCTGAGATAGTTTAGCTCATTTAATATGAATGTCCAGTTTACTGTCATGGAGGAATTTATGCACTTGCACACTTGCACTATGCACTATGCACACTTGCACAGAAAACTTCACTCAGTGGCTTTCTGGCATCTGAGATAGTTTAGCTCATTTAATATGAATGTCCAGTTTACTGTCATGGAGGAATTTATGCACTATATGACAAAACCACTATGTGACTCATTAAGTTGAGATAAATACATTTCATACAAGATTTTTTCCACACAAATATAAATTATCTATATTTATTGGTTATTTTAAAGCCAATATTGTGGGAGAAAAAACAGTGGCTGTGATTATAAGAATAGGTACACTTACAATAAAAAGAGACTTAGATTGAATATGTGGGAGCTGAACTGATGGTTGAAAATTTATCAGAACATGAAAGGTGTCCTCATTAACCACACAGAGTAATAAACTCAAGTAATTTTTGTCCATGTTATGCTTCATCATGTTGCTCTAATTCCTGGCAAATCCTCCTTGATTGTTTTATTCTGCAAAGTGTTTTATTAATGTCCCCATCAACATTCTCAACAATACTAATAGCAATCTAACTTATTAAAAAGATTGTATTTATACTTTTAACATTTTACTGAAACTTTACATTTGGATTAAAAAAAAAAAATCTCTGTCTCAATTTCCAACATTGGCACCTTTAATCTATCCCTTGGAAAAAAAATCAATCAGCTGAATTATATTCCTCTTTACAGGAAAAAAAATGTATTACTAAATTCATGAGACTCCATTGCAGTACGAGAAACCATATGTCATATCTACCTCTCTCTGCATAGAAAAGAAACATAGGAAGATAATAGAATGTAGACTCAAAATATTTCATGTCTTTGCCTTGTACCGATACCATGTGTTAAACTGAGAGTGGTTTTGATTTAGAGTGAGAGATTTTGTCTCAAATGTCAAATTTACCATTATCAAACTTTGTAAACTTGGGTTTTATTTATCTGTTTATTCATCTAATTTATTGTTTTAAGTATCATCTCATTTTATTATTAAAAAGCAAGATAAAATGTGCAAGATAAATCTATATATTAAGAAATGGCAGAAAAAGTGTCTAACATAGTAATTGGATAATTTATAAAGTCTAAATAAGCCTTATTTCTTTTCTTCTTTTCCATGAGTATGTAGCTTACATGTTTTTCACTGTGAATACTCTACTAA